>APFE031693426.1:123840-140227 GCA_000404065.3 Pinus taeda
AATCAATTAAATATAAACTGGAATAATAAATAAATAAATTAGAGTTATTAAACCTGACCTAATTATGAACAATTAAATAATTAATTAATAGAATAAAAAATAAAAAAAAATCATGTGTCGGCCCTTATAAATTAGGGTTCTTTGGTTTATTTATACCAAGGCACATGGCTCCTTCTCTCAATAATCTTTCATTCATTTTCTATCTATCTCATTTGTCCTGATGATGGACCCCCTTTGGGGTTTGAAATGTCAGCAGAATGAATAACTAGAAACTGTGGATAATCCGGAACATGAAGCTACAAAAAACTTCCATAGAGGCTTAAAATCCAACAATGTAAAGAAATTGTTTCTAATGTATTGAAAAGAAGAAAAAGAGAGAGGTTGGAGGGGAGTTAGCCAATTAGCTAGCCAGCCAGCCAATGAGAGTGAGATTTAAGCCTATGGGTAGAGGTTGTACCGAGGAGGCCATTGTAATCAGAAGATCGGGCCAGAGACATAGAGTCTTGATGTATAACCATTGTTATATTTTTCTATATACAGGAACAAATTCAAATTCATATACGGGTGTGTTTCAAATGCAGAATGATGAATTTGTGTCATCTGAGGCGTACATAATATAAACGTATGTAGGCAGAGTTCAGAGAATGAACAGAGAAGAAGAGAGCTAGAAAGAGACTCGTAAGAGGATGTTGATCCATTCGAAGGATCAAATTAATGCTCTAGAATGACAGTGAATTAAGAACTCATAGAGTTCAAACTCTGGCAGGAGTGTGTAGTGAAATAACGAAAGGCGGAACTATTAAAGAATCCCCAAAACCACAGAAAACTAAAGAAAAGGTGCAAAATATAAGTGAAGTGGAAGAATGGAGAAATGAAGTGTTAACGCTCAGTAGTTGTTGGATCCGGAAGGTCAACGGTCAAGATTAAATCACAATCAAAAGTCATATTTTGCCAAGGGACAATGATGTTTATTTAGCGATGTTCCAATATCACCAATAGTGATAAATCGGTGATTAGAGTTCGGGCTTATCAACGTGCAGAGGAATGCGACATGCAAATGATAAGGTGGACCCAATAGGTGTATAGGCGTGGTTAATGTTGTTTTAAGTCTGATGTTGTGTTATCGCTTATCAGATGTGAAGGAGTCATATGTAAAGAGATCCGTGGGGATGTTGATAGCGATCAATGATAAAGGGTGCATCGGGAAAAGTGCGCACCTGTACTAAAGCGGGAAATGTATGTTTGTGCATGTTTTTACATGTATTTGCTTATAAGAGTATTACGATGGATTAAAGCGCTGATAGAAGGGTTTTTCCAATTGTAACCCAAAGTTTTAAAGTGGGTTTGGATATATGTCGGCTTAAGGGTTAAGCGAAGGATTTATAAAGATCTGTAAGTGATAACC
Source organism: Pinus taeda (assembly GCA_000404065.3). Lineage (NCBI taxonomy): Eukaryota > Viridiplantae > Streptophyta > Pinopsida > Pinales > Pinaceae > Pinus > Pinus taeda. Next base: position 125,246 of record APFE031693426.1, read on the forward strand.
AGTCACGATAAGAGATATGTGAGGAAGCATTTAATAAAAAGGTTAATGATGGTTTAAGCATTGTAATTGAGTTACGTAATATAGGAACTTATAAAGAGGGCCTTTACCATTTCTTGGTGGAAGATTTGACTCTTGAGGGAGTTAAATACCTGCGACTAAGTTTCTTATGCGTATATAAACATACTGTGGTTGTAAGAAGGGGTAAACCTACATTAAATGTTCAACAGGGCCTTAAGAAGCTGGAAGTTCAGGCAAGCATGGTTTAAGTGAGCGTGACTTAGGCGAGTGTGGGTTAACCGAGCGTGTCAAAATTTAGTCAAAATTTAGTACTGCTACAAAAATCACTTTCGAGCTCCAGGTTGTGAAACTACTAGGGGGATCTCTACATTTTGAGATAACATAAGACTAGGAGTGCGAGCAACATTGGAAAAATCTAAGTCTCAACCTTCCGACACTCCCCATTCATACATTGAATGATGTACACTAGGGAGTCTCTGATGAACTAAAGATACAAGAGCATCAAGCTCTATTGGTCATCAAAGAAGTGAAAAGAAACAACTAACATATGTTTGACGAGAAGAATCAGGCCATATAGGATTGTGACAATGTGGTTGTGCGCATGCAATCGCTGGAAGAGGCTATATTACTAAAGCTTGCAGTGAGCTTCCGAATCTCTAGATTCAGACAGAGGCAACCTTAGAGAAGAAACTTTAGAATCTTGCAACAATGGTGAAGGAATCAAAGGTAGAGGTGGATAAAGTCAGATTTAAGTTCTAGATGTAGATTCTAGCACTGTAGATGAAGCTACAACCTATCACACCACCTAAAGTTCGAGCATAGCGTGAGGCTGCCATAAAAGCCAACATGGAAATAATAGCTACAATAGTCAAGGATTGTGGTCAGATTTTGAGGATACAAAGGAGATATGGGCCTCACTATAGGATGACCCACATGTGTAGAAGATTAAGGCAGAAATCCAAGACAAACAACTATAGTTCGTTGAGCTCAAAGAAACGATGCAAACCTTAACACTTATGCAACAATTTGCACATCTCTAGGAGGGAACAGTTCTGTAGGGAAAAATTGATGAGATGAAATAGAACGTGCAGATAATCTTCATACAAATGCTGCCTTCAGAAGAGGAGGCTAGTCAGTTCTCACAAACAGTGGAGAGCAAGTTAAAGAGCATCAATAGACACAACGAAGAATCAATCTAGTGACAAAAGGGTCGATGATAGAGAAGCTTGTATAGAAAGTTCGACATGCCGCAGTGTAGTACAGAGAGACTCTTCATCCATTGAGTTTTTCATACAACAGCCTCAAAGAAAAGTTTTAGGATGTACCAGTTTAATGACTTGAGTACGAGTCACATCTTTATGTTGGGGGGTCTATTGGGTATAGGTCCCCTAGGTCCAAGTTTTGTCTAAGTCATGTAAAGTCTCTGCATTTTGAGGAGCGGAGCGTGATTCACACAGATTTATAGGAGTCAAAGGGGCTTTAGGGTGGGTCATAACACTTTATTTTGTAAAGGAATTGGATAAATTTAGCTATTTTGAGCTCTTCCCATGGTTTGCAGACCATGTTATTGTAAGGGTAAAAGATATATAAAGGGATGTCTTAGTGAGTCAAAGAAATCGATCAATTAGTTCATTATATGATATGAGTCTGTAATTGGGAGATATTTTTGTGTTCAAGTGAAGGGGAAGGCTCCTACATCTGTGTGCATGGAGACCTTGGTAAGTATGCAGTTGTGTGCACAAGCCCTTATAGTTGTGTGCGTAGAGTTAGAAACATTATATCAGTGAAGATTTGAAATAATAAAGAATATTTTGGAACAAATCTTTGTATTTTTATATGTTCACATAGTTTTTGTGTTTTTTCCTAATTATGGTTCAATTTTGTATGTTTCTTTTGTAATTGCATCGCGAAGGTTCAAATACTACTTTATATGATGAATAATGCATGTTAGACTAGTTACATGCAACTCGCAAGACTATTAAGTAGGAAAACACTCAACGAATGTAACAGTAAGGTTAACGGTTGGTGAAGGTCAGATTAAGTCCTAAACTGAAAGAAACCATATAGCCACACTGCATAGTCCCTCCAGATGCATAAACCTGGTTCTAGCATCCCCCAATATTGCCTCGGGTGAGACTATGCTCTGAGCTATGTGGATAATTGCCAAATGGGTGGGTAATATAGGGTTTTGTTAGTTAGCGCAACTAACTATGAACCTGGGTCTAAGACACTGAAGACAATAGTAGGATGATATCATTGAATTACAATTTTTTTCATTAAATATTGAAGTCAAAGGAATTCCTAAATATCAAGAACTACAATGTGATACTTGACTTCTATAGAAGATAATGTCATTGTATATTGCTTCTTGCAAGACTAGGAAATATGAACAGATTCAATGTCATAGATAAATATAGATGGGGAATTTTATCATCAATTGAGCTAACCCAATTAGAGCCAGTGAATCCCACAAGATAAGAATACCTAGAGGTGTGTTGAATGCAAAAATTTGTAGTACCTTGAATGTACTTCAAAATTTACTTCAAATGCACTTCATTACTTTTATTGATTCTCGTGAAGCTCTTAAGAAAATCGAGGGATAATACCTACTAAAAAAGATATGTCATGACATCTATGAGTCAATTATATTATATTCCCAACTATTGATAGAGTGGAGGATTAATGCATAGTGAGGAGAAACTAGAGGAAATGGTAATACCTAAGTGAAATAGAGTAGACATGTGTTTATAATTAGTCATCCCAAAGTGTTGTAGTAAATCAAGTGTATACTTTTGTTGAAAATGGATATCCCTTATAAACGCTAAATAACCTAAAGATGAAGAAAATAATGTAGAATTAATAAATCTATCATATGAAGATATCTCATTAATTCTTATTGATCACTTTGAATCATAGTTGAAGAAATCCCCATGAGAATTGAATCATCTTCACATAGAAATATAATAAAGAAATCGGTTCCTTGAATTTTAGCATAAACCATAGGATTAGAGTGACATTGATTAAACTTGAAGTAATTAGAAACTATCCATGATCTCATACCAATATAAAGTAACATGTTTGAGGCTAGATAGTGAATATTGAAACCCACAAACAAGAGAAGAATTTTGCACAAAACCAAGATACCACTCCATGTAAATTTCCTCATGTAAATCATCATGTAGAAGAGCATTATTCACATTCATTTGGTAGAATAACTAGAATTGGGAGTGTTAGCCTCCTGCTGCAGCAGGTTACTCATATTTCATGATTGACATTTTTACAGGCCAAATATGTCATACTTTGCATCTTGCAATGCTCCATATTTGCTAACAGTCACTAGAGAAAGAGGCCATGAGAGTGTGCTACTCAGAGTGCAACTTCTGCATTCCAATTTTGAAGAATTATTCCATTTTTGTAGAATTTTCAACTAAAGGGAGGTCCAAACAGCTTAATCTCGGTCTCCCTAGGTTTCAATTTCTTGTTTTAGAATATAGAGAATAAATAATCTATCCAAACAGCTTAATCTTGGCAGATTCTTATATAGGCAGAGATTCAAAGGAGCCCAACTACTTAATCTGGTCCCTTGGAAGAAATAAGGGTAGTTTGTAGATAGTAGGATAGAAAAAGAAAACGTTGAAAAGCTTGGTCTGCAATTCTAAGTGCACCTAAACCAAAAAGAAGAAAAAATGTTAGGTAAGTAGGTTGGGTAGGTAATTTTGAGGTTGCAGAATGGTGATTTGTGATCAACTCCATATTTTCAAGTGTTATATTTATCCAGATCACCGTGAGCAGGCAGTTCCCATCTGAAGGACTTCAAATGAGGCATGACTAACTTCCCCTTCCTCCTCTTCCCTAAATCATTTACTAAATTCCCCTAAAGAGGTCAAGATCTACTTGATATCTCTTAGTTTCATCATTTTCCATACCATTTGCCTTGATAAAGATCTGCTTTATCGAAGGAGGGTACATATTTTCTCTGCAAAGTTCTATCTCTCCTTTGAAGCCTAAGACCTCTGAAACTTAGCGCTTTCTTGTCATTTTCATATTAACTCCTGACATTATTACGTAAATCCCTATCTATTTCCCTTTCCCCTATCACAACTATGGTAATAATTCCCCAATGTAAATATCCCCTTCCTCTGGTTGAAACATAACCATAAGTATCTCCTTGGGAATTACTAAGTCACCTAGACCTTAGTAAGAACCCTCATCTCTGCATAAATTTCCCCTCCGAGGTGTTTGGACTCCTTCCAAAACACAAAAACCCGCCTTCAAATGCATTCACAAACACCCGTGCATTTCATTTTTGGAATTTATTAATAGTTGATTAATAAATAACCAATGCGCCAAACACATTACACCATTTTCTAAAGTTTGAAACCCACCCGCAGCCGCAAATATTAAAGCTTATTACGCGCGCACCTTAACTAAACCCCGTGCATCTTCTCCTCCTGACCACCGTCAAATCAACCCTCCCAGATCCGACAGCTCTTATGCATATCGGGCGCCCTCTTCTGAGTGTTCGTTAGCACCCGATGTCCGACAGTTTTACCGACGTACACCGGGACAGCTCGCAGCATGCCATTGCATCAGGCCACCCCTGAACAAAACCACCTCTGTACCAAAGGCGTTCCGATGCATACCAAAACCGCCCTCCCCTTGCATAACAGGGGCACCGCGTCACCCCACCACGTCGCCTCCACCTTACCACTTCCTGCCTGTGCTTGGCTCATGTCACCCTGCCACCGTGTCCCGCCACGTCATCACCCTGCCGTACTGCCATGTCACCCTGCTGATGTCACATTTGTACAGGGGGGTCCCACTGCTGATGTCATCCGCTGTACCGCTGACATCATGCTGACGTCAGCAGTTGAAAAAGGAAATGCGCAAGCGCAAAAATCAAGCTTCGGAGCCCCGGATTGAATTTCTGAGGCAATTTTCGATGCACGATTAGCGCTTAGCGCTAATCGCACATCGCTATGGAAAATAGGCCATATTGAAGAATCTTTAGGGAATATTTTGATTCCTCGGCCAATTTTGCACCAAAAAGGGCCGAAAAAGCCCGATTTTGCAGTTTTGAACGCATCAGAAGACAGAGAGACACCCGATTCAGAGGTTAAAGAGTATCAGAGAAAATATACAGCCAAGAAACATGTCAAAGAGTATCAGTGTAGCGACAAAGTGTATCAACGAAGATCTTCTCAGGGCTCGAGGCGAATGACGCATTAAAAAGAAACCTTGAAAGTCAGGAAGTAGTTAAGGAACCATTCAAAGCTCACCAGCACAATTGACTGCACATTAAAACTCACATCAGATCAGTGGACCAAAACTCAATGTATAGTTATTACAGAACCACTGCACCAAGTCACAGAGGACACCCCATAAACTCACTTTTAATCCAACTCCCTCTGGCACAGCCAAAAAGACTTACTTGCATTTAATTCCAGCATAAGTTAGGTTTTAGAAAGCTTTTTTCTTGTAGACCTATTTAGGTCAGTTGTAATAAATATTTTAGATATTTTACCTATATATACCACCCTAAAAAATGTAGTAACGGTTGGTTGGTTGTTATTCGTTAGTTTGATATTTTTCTTGAGTAGAGACTCACACTATAAATCTGATAACTTCTATAATCAAAGACTGCTGAAATGCATGGATTCTGAAAACCGTCTGCTGTGTCTAATTGGCCAAAGAGTGACTATGTAATTCCTATGCTTCTACATGGCTCAATAAGTGTTTCTTAACTCTGTTTTAGTTTTTCTTCATGTTTGTTTTACCATCTATGTTCCACCGTCTGAATTTACAGAAAAGAAGAATAGTTTAGGATTTGCTTAGCGGCATCCTATGCTCAATTTCTGTGATTTCTATATGTTTTCATCAGGAATAGTTATGAATATGCATACTTGAATGATCATGTTTACACTATTTCTTTCACATATGAATGATTAGTTAGGAATTCTTAATTTCTCCTAGATAACCATACATTCATTTCCCTTCTCTGTTAGTTGATGAAAGATTCTTAATTGCCTTTCGTCTCTGACTTCCACCCCATATTTTCAGAAATTGGTATTGTTTCATGTATAGCTATCCCGCTCTATAATCCTCTTGTGACCAAGAAAAAGCAACAACAAACCTCAATCCATGACTCCATGCCCAATGGTTTGAAACTTATCACACTATCCCTTGCCTCTCTACTTGGAATTATCTTCCTTACATCTATCTTCCACCCAAACACCAACAAAACCCACTGAACCCAATAGCTAGCCTAAAATCATCATCAACAAAGCTAAACCATTAAGAGAGAGCCCTCTCTGATTGCAGGTGGGCTAGAACCTGCAATCCAAAGATTGGTTTGTGGTTACCTCGATCGTATCCTTTCAGGAGCTTAGGGACAACCTGAGTGATAACATAATGGCGATTCCATTGGGGACATTCTCAAATAATCTCACAAAATCAGTCTGAAGCTCCACATAGGAAGAAACCGACCTTTAAAAAGTCTGGTTGACCTGTGTTCTTAGAAAAATTTCCAAAAAACAAGTTAGAAGCTGGCTCACAAGAAGCATTCGTGTCATACAAGATCAAATGCTGATCCAAAACCCCCAGCTATTTTTGAAAACCCCAATATAATCCCCAAAATCCTTAGGAAACAGGAGCAGCAAGAAGGTTTCGTTGATACTATTCCCGGGACAATTCAACCTAGTAGTTTTTCAACCCCTGTTAAAGTTTTGTTCCGTTCAAACCCTTTTTCCCCGTGTTCATCATCCATTTCCCCAACCGCTGTGTCCACACCTCCATTTACTGTAAATAATACCACCACTACTCCTAGTATCCCAGTTATCCCTATTGTTCCCCTTGTGCCCGTTAATATGGCTAATAGATATGTGCCCTTATAGCTGCCTGGTAATCTCGGGTTTATGCCTCAGGATTATCAGACAAAAATTACCTTTTTTGATGGCACAAACTCCTGCACAGCCCTACAGCATACAAAGAAAATGAAGGATTACTTTGAGAGTTATGAGATTGATGATGACAGTGTAAGGATGAAGATTTTTGTCCAAAGTTTGACGGTGATGTCAGGACCTGGTTTAGAGCGCTCACACCCAACTCCATACTAAACCCAGAAGCCTTATACCAGACATTTTTCAATACATGGGAGAAAAATAAAGACCCCTTGCACATATTATCTGAGTATGATACTATCAAGAGAGGACCTCAAGAGGCTGTCTTGGACTATTGTGCGAGGTTTAATAATGTCTACAATGCAATGCCACAAAATTTAAGACCGTCACCTGATCTTGCTTTGTACAAATTCCCTGATGGTTTCGATGCTAAAATGGCATATCATTTAAGGGAAAGAGCCCCTCAAAGCCTCACAGAGATGCAAGATGTTGTTGTTAGTGTTGAAGCAAACTTGATTGCCAAAAGAAATAGAGCCAAAACCGAGAGAATAACCACCTTCAAGGAGGAACCCTCAGCCTTAGACCAAAAAATAGATGCCATCATCAACGACATGCATAGGCTAGGAGACAGAGTAGAGAGCGTTGAGAGAAAATCATTGTGGGAAGGACAATAGTCCAATACCATAAGGAACCCGAACTTCAGGAAAAATCAGACCACAAACGCTGGAAGGGCTAGTCCCAACCATGATATTAGACCTCCTTTCCAAGAAAACTATGCGAAAGCATCCACATCCAGTGAGCCTGCAGATGAGAATCACATGAACCTGATAGATTCGAAAAATGAACAACAAATCTTTCTCACCCGAGAAGACCAAGACTACCCCGATGTAAAACAATTTCAGACCAAGTCAGGAGAGTCTTTTGATTTTAAACAAGGTTATGATTCTGCTGTGTATGAGGTGCACAAACAATATAAGTTGAGAACAAGGACCATCGATGTCCCTACACCTAGGAGAACAAAGGATAGAAAAAAGCCCAACAAATTTAAAGACAATGTTGTCATAATAGAACCAGCTGATATTGTTGTCCCAAACCCGCATCAGGTAACTGTAGAGGATATATCAGACATTCAGCCTCCTAGTGATCAACCTCTATCTCCCTCTCCCTCAAAATAAAATTTGAATGACACTCCAAAAAATCTGCCAAAAATAGAAATACCACAAACTATCGTTCATCATAACGCTGGCATTCAAAAAGGAAACACCGAGAACATTCTTGACAAGGAAAAATTAGCTACTGCATATGCAAGGATTGCATTGGATAAACCATTTAACTTAGAAGCAGAAATTGGAAAACTCAAGATATCCATTCCCCTCTCAGAACTTGCCAAACATGATGTATATAGGCAACAAATTCAAAGGTCACTTCAACTACCAGAGGTCAGGGATGATGTAAATGTTTTAGATTATACCCCTGAGCTACTGTTTGGTTCGAAAGTTAATAGAAAATCAACATATGGACCTGTTCCACCCTTTTATGTCAGTCTGCACATACACAACAAAATCTTGCATAATGCTATGTTTGACTCAGGTGCGTCACATAACCTTATGCCCAAAGCTGTAATGGAAAAACTAAACCTTGATGTCACAAGACCCTATAAACATCTATACTCCTTTGACTCAAGTCAAGTCAAGTGTTTAGGCTTAATCAAAGACCTTTGTGTGTCTCTAGTCTAATTTCCCAACAAGACAATCCTAATGGATGTAGTAGTTGCTGACATTCCAATAAAATATGGCATGCTTCTATCAAGATCATGGGGAGCAAAACTTCAAGGATCCCTTCAACTTGACCTCTCTTATGCCACTATATCTGTCTTTGGGCAACCAAAGAGACTGTATAGGGAAACACTGATGAAGTATGTGGTAAGTAGTGAGGAAAAGCCCCAAAATTTTCCAATTTACTCAATCCATTCTGACATGGATTCTTTCATTTTATTCAATGATGACACCAAACCTCCAACTGATGAGAACCCTTTAGCTTTAGAGCAAGAAACATGCATCATTGAGGAATCAATTTCCAATGCCCATGAAATTGTCACAACAGTCAAGGCAACCAGCAAACAAAAAGAACCTCCCTTAACGAAAATTGTAAGTCTGCCCAATTCTCAAATAACTGGAACTCTTAATACAAGCCACAAACAAGAAATCACATGGTGTTTAGAGTTTGATGGTTCTGTCAATAAGTTAGGAGCAGGGGCAGGGGTATGGATTAACAATACACATGATAATCACGCAGAAGGCCATGCCTATAGATTAAATTTCAGATGTACTAACAACATGGCAGAGTATGAAGCTCTCCTCTTAGGCCTTAAATTGCTCAAAGCCCTAGGAGCTACAAAAGTGTCCATTCTAGGTGACTCCGATTTAATTATACAAAAAATGAAATGTAAATTTGTTACCAATGACAATAGAATGAGAGCTTATAGGACTGCTGCCATAGAAATACTCAAGTCTTTCAATGAATCCAAGCTTGCAAAAATTTCAAGAGACCATAATATTCATGCTCACAGCCTAGCAACCTTTGCTAGCACACGCAAGCTTCCCTTTGGACCAAATCACCATTTCACTACTGAGATAAAACATAGACCCTCGGTCCCTAACAATGCTAAAGATTGGCAAGTGTTTCAAAATGATGCCCATATTAACAATTTCCTCACTCTTGAGGGTGAATTCTCAAATACAAACATTGACATGGATGCCATGAATGATTCCCAAGAGCTAACAGAAGAAAATCAATGGGCTATAACAACTGCAACAACTAAACAAATCCTTAACCCAATTGTTTTTTACAACACAAACATAGAACAACTGAAACAAATGTGTTTAGAGGAAACAGCCAGAGCAGAGGATGAGTTCATTGACGTAAAGGATAACTTTTTGCCTGTTGGACTAACTCCATTAAAAGACATGTTCGATGATACTGATGTGCCCAAGAAACCAAAAATGGAGCCTCTAAATGCTGCTATAGAAGAACACAACATAGGGACAGTAGAACAGCCCAAAATGATTAAGTTGTCCAAAAATCTACCCCCTAATCAAAAACCAAAATATGTGGATTTGTTCAAAGAGTTCTGAGATGTATTTGCTTGGAGTTATGAGGACTTGGAGTCCTATGACACCTCAGTGATCCAACATACCATTCCCTTAAAACCAAATCAAAAACCATTCAAACAAAAACTTAGAAGAATCAACCCCATGCTTCTTCCCCTCATTGAAAAAGAAATAAAAATAATGTTTGAAGCAAGTATTATTGCACCCATCAGATTCTCTGAATGGGTATCTAATTTAGTTCCCACAAGGAAAAAATCAGGGGAGATCAAACTGTGTGTAGACTTGAGAAATCTAAACCAAGTCTCTCTAAAAGACCACTACCCTCTGCCCAAAATGGACCATATCCTACAAAGAGAAGTGGGGTCATCTAGAATTTCTTTACTAGATGGATTTTCAGGATTTAATCAGACACTTGTTCACCCGGATGACCAGGATAAGACAACCTTTACCACACTGTGGGGAACATTTAAGTATGTTAAAATTCCTTTCGGGCTGAAGAATGCTGGTGCTACCTTTAAAAGAGAAATGGATATTGCATTTGCCAAGGAGATACATGATTTTCTCGTTGTATACCTTGATGACCTAACCCCTTTCTCCAAATCTGAACAAGAGCACCTTAAACATCTAAGGCAAATTTTCATGACATGGAGGAAATATGGCATTTCCTTGAATCCTAAAAAGTCCCTGTTTGCCCTTGAGGAAGGCAAGCTTCTAGGCCATATCATATCAAAAGATGGGATTAGAATTGATCCTGAAAGAATTCAAGCTATCCTCCAAATCCCATATCCAAGAAACATAAAAGAGTTGCAAGCATTCCTTGGAAAGATCAATTTCCTAAGAAGATTTATCCCTAACCTAGCTGAGCTAATAAGGCTATTGAGCAATATGTTAAAAAAGGATGCCAAAGTAAAATGGTCTCTTGAAACCAAGTAAGCTTTTGAGAATATCAAAACTGCCTTGATTCAAATGCCTGTCCTTATCAGTCCACAATTTGACAAAGATTTTATCATTTTTTCTTTTGCATCCAAGCACACCATAGCTGCGGTCCTTTTGCAAAAGGATGATCAAGGTAACGAAAAGCCAATTGCTTTCTTCAGCCGAGCTTTAAGAGATGCACCCCTGAAATATCAGATCATAGAAAAGTAGGCTTATGCCCTGGTTAAAGCCATCAAAGACTTCAGAATTTACATCTTATACTCCCATGTGATCACCTATGTCCCAAATTCTGTTGTAAAAGATATATTAACTTAAGAGGGACTAGAAGGCAAAAGAGGCAAGTGGATTGACAACATTCTTGAATATGACATTGAGATAAAACCCATCAAGCTGATAAAAGGATAGGGTTTAGCCAAGCTAATGTCCGAAACAAACTTCCAAGCCTTAGATATTAATCAATTAGACAATGAACAAGAGCTAGCGACTCCATAGATCAGTGAAACCTTTTTGCAATCCCCATGGTATGCTGATATTTTCTTTGTATTGTTAAACCTGTGTGCTCCCCCAAGATTGTCCAGGACCAAGAAAAGATTTTTAAGGATGAAATCATCAAAGTTTTGTGTCATAGATGGTGCTTTTGTTATGGAAAAATCATGAAGGAACATTGCTTAATTGTTTGACTATGAATGAAACTAACAGCATCATGAAAGAATTCCATGCATGGGACTGTGGAGGACACTTATATTGGAAGTCCACCGCTGACAAGATTTTAAGGGATGGTTATTATTGGCCCTATCTGTTCATAGATGTCAAGAAATTTGTTGTTTCATGTCACAAATGCCAAATATTTGAAGGGAAAAGAAAATTACTGCCTTTGCCCCTTAAGCCCATTTCAACCGAAAGGCCTTTTCAACAATGGGGTCTTGACTTCATTGGAGAAATTCATCCCTCTTCCTCAGGCAGCACAAGTGGATTTTAACATCCACTGATTATTTCACTAAGCGGATTGAAGCTATCCCATGTAGACAAGCCAATGACTCCATCATTATCCAGTTCCTTGAGAGCAACATCCTTTCCAGATTTGCCTGCCTTGAGAAAATTATCACTGACAATGCTGCTGCCTTCAAATCCAAAAAAATCATCAACTTCTACCATAAATTCCACATTACCTTGGGTCACTCTACAGCTTACTACCCTCAAGGTAATGGCTTGGCCGAAACATCCAACAAAAGCCTCCTCAACATCATAAAGAAACTGATAAAGGAAAACAAAAAGAACTGGAATAGGAAGCTCACAAATGCTCTATGGGCAGACAGACTTTCAACCAAGAAATCCATTGGGATGAGCCCTTATGAGCTAGTATATGGCATGGAGGCTAGATTTCCTTCATCTTTGGGCATTCCTACTATCAAACTGTTGCAGGAGATTCAGGCTGAACCAAATGACATGCAGAGAAGAGTTAATCAGACCATTCACCTTCAACAAACCAGAGAGAAAGTGTATGACAGAGCTCAGATGTTGCAAGAGAAACTCAAAATGATGTTTGATAAGAAAGCTAAAGCAGAGGATTTCCGAGTTGGCAGCAAAGTTCTAAGGTGGGATTCACGAAGAGAGGACAAGAGCAAACATGAAAAATTCGATTTTTTGTGGAAAGGTCCATACAACATTAGCGCGGTGCAAGGAAATAACACATATTTCCTCAAAACGCTAGATGGCAGCACAGCTGAAGAAGGCCCTGCGAATGGATGAATGTTCAAACATTACCATGATCCCTTTTGATTAAGAAAGAACAGGCGGTGTTATTCTCTGCACATAAATGTTTGTATATATCAACACTTCATTTCATTTTGTAACATTCCAGATGCTGAAGCACAAAGAAGAAAGCAGGCAGTGCTTCACAATTTACCAGCAAATCAATTGAGGGAAAGTGTTGTTTGTGGTCCAAAATTTCAAATTAATCTAAATAGTCAGCACTAAGAAGTTTTCAATGCACATCAACAATAGAAGATCAAGGCAGTCTGACCTACTATTCTTGGCTTCTCACAAGGAGAAGCCATCCCCATGTGGAGCCACTGTTAGCCTCCTGCTGCAGCAGGTTACTAATATTTCATGATTGACCTTTTTACAGGCCAAATATGTCATAATTTTCATCCTGCAATGCTCCATATTTGCTAACAGTCACCAGGGAAAGAGGCCATGAGAGTGTGCTGCTCTGAGTGCAATTTCTGCATTCCAATTTTGAAGAATTATTCAATTTTTGTAGAATTTTCAGCTAAAGGGAGGTCCAAACAGCTTAATCTTTGTCTCCCTAGGTTTCAATTTCCTGTTTTAGAATATAGAGAATAAATAATCTGTCCAAACAGCTTAATCTTCGTAGATTCTTAGATAGGCAGAGAATCAAAGGAGCCCAACTGCTTAATCTGGTCCCTTGGAAGAAATAAGGGTAGTTTGTAGATAGTAGGACAGAAAAAGAAAAAGTTGAAAAGCTGGGTCTGCAAGTCTAAGTGCACCCAAACCGAAAAGAATAAAAAATGTTAGGTAAGTAGGTTGGGTAGGTAATTTTGAGGTTGCAGAATGGTGATTTGTGATCAACTCCATATTTTCAAGTGTTATATTTATCCAGATCAAAGTGAGCAGGTAGTTCCCATTTGAAGGACTTCAAACGAGGCATGACTAACTTCCCCTTATTCCTCTTCCCTAAATCATTTACTAACTTCCGCTAAAGAGGTCAAGATCTGCTTCATATCTCTTAGTTTCATCATTTTCCATACCATTTGCCTTGATAAAGATCTGCTTTATCGAAGGAGGGTACATATTTTCTCTGCAAAGTTCTATCTCTCCTTTGAAGCCTAAGACCTCTGAAACTTAGGGCTTTCTTGTCATTTTCATATTAACTCCTGACATTATTATGTAAATCCCTATCTATTTCCCTTTCCCCTATCAGAACTATGGTAATAATTCCCCTATGTAAATATCCCCTTCCTCTGGTTGAAACATAACCATAAGTATCTCCTTGGGAATTACTAAGTCACCTAGACCTTAGTAAGAACTCTCATCTCTGCATAAATTTCCCCTCCAAGGTCTTTGGACTCCTTCCAAAACACAAAAACCCCCCTTCAAATGCATTCACAAACCGTCGGCCTTTTCATTTCTGGAATTTATTAATAGTTGATTAATAAATAACCATCGCGCCAAACACATTACACCATTTTCTAAAGTTTGAAACCCTCATCCCTCCCAGATCCGACGACTCTTATGCATATTGGGCGCCCTCTTGTGAGTGTTCATTAGCACCCGATGTCCGACGGTTTTACCGACGTACACCGGGACAGCTGGTGGCATCCCATTGCATCAGGCCAACCCTGACAAAAGCCACCTCCATACCAAAGGCGGTCCGATGCATACCAAAATCGCCCTCCCCTCGCGTAACAGGGGCGTCGCGTCACCCTGCCACGTCACGTCCACCTCACCCCTTCCTGCCTGTGCCTGGCTCACGTCACCCTGCCACCATGTCCCGCCACGTCATCACCCTATCGTACTGCCACGTCACCTTGCTGACGTCAGCATGCTGACATCACATATGTATAGGGGGGTCCCACTGTTGATGTCATCCGCCATACCGCTGACATCATGCTGACGTCAGCAGCTGAAAAAGGAAACGTGCAAGCGCAAAAATCAAGCTTCGGAGCCCCAGATAGAATTTCTGAGGCAAGTTTTGATGCGCTACGAGAAATAGGCCATATTGGAGAATCTTTAGGAAATCTTTTGATTCCTCGGCCAATTTTGCACCGAAAAGGGCCGAAAAAGCCCGATTTTGCAGTTTTGAACGCATCAGAAGACAGAGAGAGACCCGGTTTAGAGGTTAAAGAGTATCAGAGCAAATATGCAGCCAAGAAACATGTCAAAGAGTATCAGTGTAGTGGCAAAGTGTATCAGCGGAGATCTCCTCAGAGCTCGAGGCAAATGATGCATTAAAAAACAACCTTGAAAGTCAAGAAGCAGTTAAGGAACCATTCAAA
>APFE031693439.1:8383-25229 GCA_000404065.3 Pinus taeda
TATATCAAAATTACGAGACCAAGTGCAACAAATTTCACTCTCACAAAAAGTAACAAAAGCTAAGATGGATGGTTTAAAAAAAGGATTGGAAGATAAGATGGATGGTTTAAAAACAGGCATGGAAGCTAAGATGGATGGTATGAAAGACGACATTGAAGATTTGAAGTAGGACATGGAAAGTTTGAAGGAAAGTTTGACAAATTTGCTACAAGAAAGGCTTCCTAATGGCGAAAATGTAATAGAGAAAACTCATGATGAGAACAAAATGAATGTTAATCGTGATATCATAGACTCTAATGGTGGATTGAAGACCCGCCATGTTCCAAAGATTGACATGAGAAAGTTTGATGGCAAGGATCCCGCAACATGAATACTACAGATGGTGCAATATTTCAATCTCCATAATGTGCAAAACACACAAAAGGTACGTATTGCAACTTTATATTTGGAACCAAAGTAGTTTGTATGGTATTGATGGCTTTGGTCTCATAAACAAATTGTCACTTGGGCAAATTTTATGGAAGAAATGATAGCACATTATGAGGATACAAAAAGCAACACTTTTTTTATCCAATTGATAAATCTCAAACAAAAGGGTTCAATGATGGAGCACATTCAGGACTTCCAAAAATTGAATATAAGGGTAAAATATATTCCATAGGAGCATAGGATTGATGTGTTCATAGGGAATTTAAAGGATAACATCCAACATGAGGTTTGCCTTTAGGAACTTGATTCATTAGAGAAGGCATTCAAGTTCACATGAAAAATGGAAAGAAAAATTATGGAAACAGGGAAGCCTACCACGCACAACTATAAATATGGAAGTGTTGTTGCCCCTAGACTTCCACAACCTACAAGGTTGACACCACAACAATTGGAAGAAAAAAGAACAAAAGGGCTTTGTTACAGTTGTGATAGCAAATACACTAAAGGTCATAAGTGTGCTGAGAAGAAATTATTTTACATAGATTGTGAAGGGGAGGAAGAAAAGGAACAAGAAACGTCAAAAGAAGAGGATATAGACTAGGAACAAACCCGAGAGAAAGAAGAAATGAATCTGACCATATCTTATAATTCATTGGCCGGAATTACCACTCCTCAAACTATCAATATAGAAGGACATATCTAGAAGAAAAAGGTAATAGTGTTGATTGATTCAAGAAGTACCCATAGTTTTATTCATTGTAAGATAGTCATGGAATTGAATTGCTTCCTATATCCATCACTAGAGTGTGAAGTGATGGTTGCAAGTGGAGGAACCATAAATTGCTCTGGAAAGTGCCAAAATATCAGGCTATCCATGGGAGAATGTGTATTGAATAGCCCAATACTTTCCATTCCAATGAGTGGTGTTGATGTTGTACTAGGAGTCCAATGGCTACAATTCTCGGGTACAATATATTTTAATTTACAAGAACTTTTCATGAAAATTTCTTCAGAAGGAAAGGAAGTTGAATTAAGGGGTATCACAATGAAACTGGGAAAGATAATCAGCTCTAACGGAATGACAAATATTCTAAAGAAAGAACAACAAGGCGTAATTGCACAATTATGTTCGCTAGAGGTTCCCGCATCGAAATCATCTATTTCTCCAGATCTTCAAAAAGACGTGGACAATCATTCCAAGGTATTTGAGACTCCCAAAGGCCTCCCACCTATTCGTGATCATGATCATGCTATTCATTTGATTCCAGAAAGTGTACCACCAAAAATCAGGCCTTACAGATATCCCTATGCCCAAAAGAGTGAAATTGAATGTATGGTTGTAGAAATGCTAGAGGCTAGTATAATTCAATCTAGTCAAAGTTCTTTCTATGCTCCAGTAGTATTGGTGCACAAGAAGGATGGGTCATGATGCATGTGTTCGAATTATAGGGAGCTTAACAAGCTCACTATTAAAGATAAATTTCCCATTCCTGTCATTGATGAATTGTTGGCTGAATTGCATGGATCAATTTATTTCACCAAGTTCAATCTTCGTTCAGGATATCATCCACAATCCATCACATCACATTTAAGAGAAAATTCCAAGGTTCAAGTAGTGGAAGATCACATCGAGCATCAACAACAAGTTCTCCAACTCTTAAAGGATAACCTCACTTTGGCGCAGAATAGAATGAAACAACAGGCAGATCAACATCGCAGCGAAAGAAGTTTTGATGTAGGTGACTGGGTATTCCTAGGCTACAACCATATAAACAAATGCCCCTCAAGCAAGATAAGAAGAATAATAAATTATCACCAAATTATTATGGTCTATACAAGGTGTTGTAAATGATTGGTACTATGGCATACAAATTGGAGCTTACTGCAGCTTCCCAAGTGCACCCAGTTTTCCATGTTTCATGCTTAAAGGAGGTTATACGTGACAAGCTCCCAGTGCAAACAATATTTCTAGAACTTGATGAGGAAGGAAAAATCATTTTGGAACTTGAAGCAGTCATAGAAACAAGAACTCGATAGCTACGAAGTATCTCATAAGGTGGAAGAAATTACCGGCTGAAGATTCCACATGGGAGGATGAGAATGTTATACAGACGCATCCAAAACTACTCAAGCGTTGAGGACAACAACTTTTTGAAGGAGAGGGGCATGTTATGTCCTTGTAATACTAGTGATTCCCCCATTACCATTTTCATTGTAGCCCTTATTGTTATTATTGTGCCCCTACTGTCCCCATATTGTTATTATTGTGCCCCATAGAAGCCCACTATTGTTATTGTTGTGCCCTTATATTATTATTGTTATGTATATTGTGACCCCTTAGACTCCTATATATAGAAAGGAGGTTTTGTCATTTTTATCATCCAAGAATTGTTCATTTGTGTAATGTAAAGGAGGTTGCCCTCTCGAATAGGCTTATTTTGAAGTCGGTGATCTCTCTTTTCTATAATTTTGTGAGCTGGTTTCATAACACTTCCACATATGGTTGTGTAGACCCCCCAAACAGTTGAAGAGTATGTATGAGTTCTTTGGTGAGAAACCCAACATGATGCCCATATTTGTAAATTATGTGATGTACTCCTACCCCTACTTTTGCCTAAAGTAATGACACTAGATACACTAGTCCTCTACATACCCAATATGATAAAAGTGTGAATTTGTGAGAGTTTTTAAATCTTTTGAATTAGTCACTGGAGGATATCTCTCCAACCTTATGGTGTCTGTGGTTTTCCCATTAGGTTAGAGGCATGGCCCAATGACTTTAGTTGAAAAAATCAAATCTTTTGTTCTTCTTGTATATGATGAAGAATAAAATAAGCGTTTAACTATTGCAATTAGTGATTTATATTTAGAGCACCAATCTCACCTTTATGTGGCTTGATGTCAACCTTTGCTTCCATATTGAATAGGGACTGTGAATGGTTCACATAGCTTGAATGGGGTTTATCCTTTTTGGGTTCTTTCTTAGATTCCTTCTCTAGTTCTTCTCAATTTGCCAATTTCCCCTCCAATTTGGCCTACACATTAGAACCTCCATATTCTCTAAATAACTCGACCTTATTGGTTAAGGAAACCATGAGGAGGCTCACATTACTGTTTATATCCGTGGCTTGTGCTTCGAGACATGCAATCCTCTCCTCTATGAGATCTTGAAGGTTATTAAGAAATTTATCAAACGTGGCTTGGATTTTATGAATGTCTACTTAATATATCAGGATCTCCTATGACTCCCCACAAGATACCTAAAGAAGCTTGCTCAAATACAAATATGATCCATAAAAGTTTGTTGATATTTTATTGGATACTTTGTCACAATAGATCTGATAAATTTATTTTTAATATTTAAAATGTATACTATGAGGGTTATTTTCCTTAGTCTTTAGGATCTATTAGGTTACTATTTTTATGCATGTAATATTGAAAATGAAAAAGTATAGAATATACTAAAACAAAATCACTCACAACCATAATAACACAAGATATGAACTAAGAAACCTTTTCGAGAGAAAACCCAGTTGTAAGGTGAGTTTGCTCTGCTCATCCTTCCTCTGAATGGAAAGGGATGCAAATACAAAGAAATGAGGCATGGGCCATGTGGGCTGCTACAATGTACAAACCCTCTCTTTTGGCTCTCTCCGTATCCACTTTTGACTACTTTTCTAATCTATGGAACACAATACCTTGAATAGAATGGGATCCATTTTCCTCCTAGTGCCTCAGTTATAACATAGCTCGATATCTACTAGTGGTTAAGTTTGACTCCTTAAACTCTTAACTAGAGTTACAATAATGGCTCTTCTAGAGTATTTTTCATGATGATAATGTGGATACCACTTTTTCCATGAATAATGGGAGCTAACGTAGCATCATCTCTAATCATGGTCCACAAAACAAGAAGGCCAACTCCGTGTAACATAATTTTTGCATACAGACTCTAATTGAGGCAATTCTTACATTGCTAGAAAGGTATCTGATGGGGCCAGCCCATGTGGTCCCGCCTTGCCTCAGCTTATGTGGACTTATGCTATTGAACTGGTTGGTATATGTGGTAATTGAAAATTGATTAAGGTTTAATTGACAATCAACTCGACTGTACTTTGTGGTAATCCTTCATTGGACACCTGTTCTCCTCGAACTTGGAAAACCCTATCTCGCTTTTTGTTAGCCGATTCGTGCCTTTGCGGTCATTCTTGCCTTCGATGATTGGTCTCGGTGGTCTCTATGTTGTTTTGGCTCCACCTCTGGTTATTTGTCTATGATGAAACCCTTTGGGTTTCCGCCGATTCTATGGTGATATGATGATGGCTCAACTATACCTTGTCGTTATTGTGTGGGTTTGTCTTTCCGGCTCCGGGTTTTGTTGGTAAGTTGCTATGGTTCCATCGCATGTTCATTTCATTTTCATGGCTGTAAGAACTATCCGTTGTTTGATTTCGTGGATACTGCCTGGTCTGGCCTTCTTGAAAAATCTGTGGTTAATGACTATGGTGTAATAATGCTCGTTCTGCTCAGTTCGACAGTTGCACAGGTCGATGGAATTTCAGTTTAGTTCTTCTTCAGTGCTCGGCTCTTTGGACAAGGTATGTCACAGTTCTATGTTAGAATTGCTTTTCCTCTGTTTGCACCAAGACTAACGTTCTGCAGCCCCTCTGTGGACAGGGGTCTCTGTTTCGGGGTTCTATTGGCCTACTGTTCCGGCACACTGTCAGGTATGATTACTCTCCTATCTCCATACTCAGGGTTTTCATTTACAGGCATTATGGCTTCAATATCAAAATGCAAGGGTTTTGTTGGAAAGAAACCCTGACCTTCCGCCTTCTATGTCTTTTACAAGTGTGGCTGGCTCCCGTATCTTAGCAATGGCTTCCGTCGACTCCTTCCGGGTAGTCCTGTTCTTGTTTTACTTTCCTGTAATGATTCTTGGTCCTGGTCACGGTTATAGTCGCTTGTTGTGTGAAATGTCTGTTTATTTGTTGAGTCTGGACTTTCTGGGTTTGTCAAACCCTTGGCCGTAACATAGGAGGGTTTGTGGGTCGGTTGCAACGATGTTTAGTTACACCTCGATGCAAAATTCTATGTAATTTTTTTATGCAGAAAAATACATTGTAATATTAAGTGGTAGATAAACTCATTTGCTGCCAGTTTTGGTTGCTTACCCGGTTAGTGTGGTTGTCTGGTTTGACCCTCTGTGGGTGCTGGTTCTTTCCGCCTCTTGTTCGCTTTCTTCTCTGCCAGTTCATAGCTCTTTGAATATTGTAAAACACTGTTGATATATTTAAATAAAAATGAAATAGTTACACAGCACTGTACATACAGGCTTTTGTTACTGAGGACATATATATGAACAATTTCTTTGCTGTGCACTGAAATAAGATGAAGGAAAATGTATATTTATTATTCTCTTGTATATGCTCCGTTGCTGACCCCTCTGGGTTTTCTTGCTTGCCTTTTTACACAATGTTTTTCAGGCAGTTTGATAACTGCTGGTAGTTATTCAATTACAGTTTTTGCAGTTACTATAGGCATGATTTTCTTTGACTATCAACTAGTTTACTTTGTTTGCCTTTTTACCATAGGGATTCGTTGTTAATCACCTACTGACCCTAACCTACTATTATCATTTCTAACTAGAACCTATTACAATATTTCAAACATAATGAACAGAAATTAAAATAACAACAGTTAATAATGTCGCTGACCATGAAAGAAAAAAAAAACAAAAACATAGGAACTTGACAGACTCGCTGTCCGTTCAGTGAACTGCTTCTCATTCCCAATCTTTTTCAGAAACTTTGTTCACCCTCTCTCGGTCTTCACCCTGTCGACCAGATGCTCCTGCATCAGGCTGCCGGGGTAAAAGAGAACTCATGGCTCCGTCCCATGAGCTCCTCCACCGAGTAGCCAGCCTTCTGAATCTGTGCCTCGTCGAGCGAGGAGCTGTCCTCCATTGGACGGTCCTTCCACTTGACAAGGTAATGCAGATACTCCTTCCTGTGCGTCTTCTTGGCCACCTGGGTGCTGAGGATTCCTTCAATTTCATGGGTCCGGACCGAAGGCAACTATTTCTTCCAAAGACTGCTCTCTAATTGGATGTCCCGTTTTGGCTGTACCATCCTATTATCTTCCGCCTGGGCATGATATGGGAACACGTCTGCCACGTTGAATATAGGTGAAATACCTATATCAGGTGGCAACTGAATTTCATATGCATTAGCTGAAAATTTCCGCAGAATTTTGCATGGACCGATTTTCTTGAATTTCAACTTGTTATACGTATCCTTAGGAAACTGTTCCCGGCGCAGATGCGCAAGGACTTCGTCTCCAACATCAAAATGTACCTCTCGCCGCTTTATGTCTGCGTGCTGTTTGTATTTCTGCGTGCTGTCCTGTAATCTTAATTTTACCTTTTCATGAAGTTCGCTCATTGCTTCAGCAAAATCTTCCCCATTTGCACTTCTCCGTTCTAGCTGTCCCAAATCTCGTAGTTCATGTACCCCTCGAGGATGCATACCATACAAAATCTGAAATGGGCTAAGTCCAGTGCTCCGATTGGGCGAATCGTTATAAGCGAATTCTACTTGGGCAAGAGCTCGATCCCATAATCGTGAGTTTTCTCCTGTCAAACTTCGTAATAATTTGCCCAAACTCCTGTTCACCACCTCTATCTGTTCATCAGTCTGCAGGTGATACGCAGAATTGAAATTTAACTGCGTGCCCAACTTTTTCCACAGGGTGCGCCAAAAATGTCCTGTGAACTTCACATCCCTGTCTGAAACAATAGTTCTAGGTAAGCCATGTAATCGAACTACTTCTGTAAAGAAGAGGTGTTCCACGTTTGTCGCGTTGCTAGTCTTCCGACAAGGAATGAAATGAGCCATTTTCGAGAACCTATCCACCACCACCATCACTGAATCATATCCCCGCTGCATTCTAGGCAATCCTAGGACAAAATCAATGCTGACCAAATCCCACGGCCTGCTCGGAACAGGTAGGGGTGTGTACAGTCCAGTGTTCTGGCTATGTCCCTTCGCTAGTTGGCAGATTTTACACCTGGTTACATACCTCTGCACGTCCTGGCTCATTTTTGGCCAATAATAAAAATGCCCGAGGTGCTCCAACGTTTTATCGATGCCAAAATGTCCCGCTAGTCCACCACTGTGTTTCTCTCTTACTAAGTTTTCCCTCATTGAACAATCTGGAACACATAGCTGTCCTCCTCGAAACAATAATCCTTCCTGTAAATTGAAATCTAGCCATGGGCTTGTATTCCTTAATACGGGATTTTGGCATGCTTCAAAAGCTTCCTTGAAATCCGCGTCCATCTGGTACAAATCCTTCAAGTACTCAAATCCCATCACCTGTATGCCACTTTCTTGTAAGAGCAAGGCTCTTCTGCTTAAAGCATCCGCCACTTTGTTGGCTTGCCCACTTATGTGCTTTAACACAAAAGTAAAACTCTGCAAGTATTCCACCCACTTGGCATGTTTATGGTTCAATTTGTGCTGCTGCGTTACATATTGTAATGCTGAATTATCAGAGAACAAGACGAACTCATTGCCTAGTAAGTAGTGCCTCCAATGTTTCAAAGCTTGGACCACTGCATAGAACTCTTTGTCATATGACGAATACTTCTGCCGACTCTCATTTAGTTTTTTCACTAAAAAACGCCATTGGTCTGTCCTCTTGACTGAGCATGGTGCCAATAGCTGTCCCGCTTGCATCACAACGAACCTGAAAAGGTTTGCTAAAATCGGGCAGTCTCAAGATCAGCCTCTCCGTTATTTTTTGCTTCAGAAGTTGGAAACTGTTTTCTGCCGCCCTGGTCCAACAAAAAGGTTGGCTGGCCTTTTTATTGGTCTCTAGCATTGGTGCGCAGATCTCACTGAAATTCTTAATGAATTTTCGATAAAAGCTTGCTAAACCGTGAAAGCTACGTACCTCAAACAAATTCTTAGGTGACGGCCAACTTATGATTGCTGCAATATTTTCTGGGTCCATCTTTAACTCGTTCTCTGCAACTACAAATCCCAGATAGATCAGCTCCTTCTGCAAGAAAGTGCACTTCTTCAAATTTATCAGCAGCTTGTTCTGCTGCAGCTTCTCGAATACCCTTCGAATATGCTGGAGGTGCTCTCTTTTCGTCCTGCTGAAAATTAAAATATCTTCCAGATAGACTATCACGAATTTTCCAATAAATTCCTTTAACATTTCATTCATCAGTCTCATAAAAGTACTCGGAGCGTTACTCAACCCAAATGGCATGACCAGCCATTCATACAGCCCCTCATTTGTTTTGAAGGCTATTTTCCACTCGTCTCCCTCTCTAATTCTGAT
Source organism: Pinus taeda (assembly GCA_000404065.3). NCBI lineage: Eukaryota > Viridiplantae > Streptophyta > Pinopsida > Pinales > Pinaceae > Pinus > Pinus taeda. The sequence goes on from APFE031693439.1 coordinate 17,165, forward strand.
CTGATGGTACCCACTTTTCAGATCTATTTTTGTAAAATAAGCTGCCCCACTAAGACAGTCCATCATGTCGTCCATTCTGGGCAAGGGAAACCTGTATCGAATCGTAATTTTGTTTATAGCCCGCGAATCGGTACACATTCACCATTCTCCACCTTTCTTGGGTGCAAGTACTATTGGTACTGCACAGGGGCTCAGGCTTTCTCTGATTAGTCCCTTATCCAACAACTCCTGCACTTGTTTGCGTACTTCTTCATTGTCCTTCGGACTCATTCTGTACGCTTCCTTATTTGGCAAGCTTGATCCTGGTATAAAATCAATGTGATGGCTGATACTCCTTTTGGGAGGCAATTTATCAGGCAACTCATCAACCGCAATGTCTTGGAATTCTTCCAACAGCTCCTGTATTTCTTTAGGCAGTTCTGATTTTTCCAAGTTCAGCAACACTGGCTTCATCCTCCTCACAACTGCAAAATTAACTTCATTTTCCTCTACCTGTTTCACAAACTGTTTTCCTCCAATTAACAGTGCCTTTGTTCCGCTTGATTCTGCTGTGTCTTCCTCTTTGATGGGTACAAGTGTGTGTTTGACCCCATCCTTTGTAAATTTATAACAATTTGTCTTTCCATCGTGTGTCACCTTCCAATCATACTACCATGGTCTTCCAAGCAGTATATGGCACACGTCCATTGGCATAATATCACAGACCACTGTATCGTGGTACTTGCCAATGTGAAACTCTACCTCGCATTGTTCATCAACCAACAACTGGTGACCCTTCTGTAGCCACGACACCTTGTAAGGTGTGGGGTGCTTCAGTCGCTTCAACCCCAGCTTTTCCACCATCTCAGTGGCAACCAAGTTATCCGTACTTCCGCTGTCTATTATCAATTTGCACCAATTCCCATGCGATTTACAGGCTGTCCGGAACAACGCTTTTCGCTGTATTGGTTCAGCCACCTCCTTGGCTGGTTTTAACAACACTTTATTCAAAATCAAAGCTTCTCCCATTTCCGCCATGTCTTCCACCTCCCGGAGTTGTGCTTCAGCTTCTTCAGGCTGTGCCATAAGTGTTCCCCTCTGACCTTCCTATTCAACTTCTGGACATTCAAAGGATCTGTGCCCCCATTTATGGCACCTGTAGAAATGGACACTAGTCCCTCTTCCGCGGCCATTCCCTCATCCTTGCTGATATGACCGACCTCCTCTGTTGCTTTCTCCTTTTTCTGTTGTCCCTGAAGTTTTAGAACTGCTGCCTCTTCGCTGTTCGCAGCAGTCCTTCCTCTACCGTAGGACTGTCCCCGTCCTCTGCCATTCCCTCTCCTTCTCCTGTTATTCTGTTTTCGATTGATTTTCTCTTCAGCCTTCACAGCACTCTGAAAGGCTTCTTCAATATTTCGGGGAGAAAGAATACTGATTTCATCCAAGATTTCCCTCCTCAATCCATTTACGTACCTTGGTGTTTTTTCTGGGTTATCATCAGTATAACCAGCACGTAAATTCACTCGGTAAAACTCTTCCGTGTACTCCTTGATAGTCATTCCCTTCTGCCTTAAATTCTGTACTCGCCGATATAATTCCACCTGGTATTCTTTTGGCAGAAATCTGCCCTTCAATTTTGCCACCATCCTTGACCATTGTCATATCGGCAACTTATTCATTTGTTTTCTGTCCGCTTTGACACTGTCCCACCACAAGAGGGTGCATCCCTTTAACTTAGTTGCAGCAAACTTAACTCTTTTATCCTCCCTGACTTCCTCATTTTCGAAATATTTATTTAGTTCGCTTATCCAGTCCAACAGGACATCTGCGGACAGACTGCCATCGTAATTAGAAATCTCTGTTTTGGGTTTGCTGCTGGCCAATAGAACTGAACGTAGCAGTCTCAATTCCAGAGCTTCTTCGTCTGACCTGTCTGTAGCAGTTACCGCTTCCTCCTCACTGTCATCTCCAAGTTTCGGGTCTCTTTGCCTACCCGCCTCCACTGCTTCCAAACGAGCTGTAAGAACTCTAACCTGCTTTCTCAATCCTTCATCTGCTCCTCGGCGTCCACCTCTCCCACGTCCTCGTCTTGGTGCTTACACCTCTGCCATCCTCTTCTATTTCTAAAACAAAACGGCTCTAATACCACTTGATGGGGTCAACCCATGTGGTCCCGCCTTGCCTCAGCTTATGTGGACTTATGCTATTTAACTGGTAGGGATATGTGGTAATTGAAAATTGATTAAGGTTTAATTGACAATCAACTCGGCTATACTTTGTGGTAATCCTCCATTGGACACCTGTTCTCCTCGAACTTGGAAAACCCTATCTCGATTTTTGTTACCTGGTTCGCGCCTTTGCAGTCATTCTTGCCTTCGATGATTGGTCTCAGTGGTCTCTGTGTTGTTTTGGCTTCGCCTCTGGTTATTTGTCTATGATGAAACCCTTTGGGTTTCCGCCGGCTCTGTGGTGATATGATGATGGCTTAGCTATACCTTGTCGTTACTGTGTGGGTTTGTCTTTCTGGCTCTGGGTTTTGTTGGTAAGTTGCTATGGTTCCATCGCATGTTCATTTCGTTTTCATGGCTGTAAGAACTATCCGTTGTTTGATTTCTTGGATACTTTCTGGTCTGGCCTTCTTGAAAAATCTGTGGTTAATGACTATGGTGTAATAATGCTCGGTCCACTCAGTTCGACAGTTGCACAGGTCGATGGAATTTCAGTTTAGTTCTTCTCCGGCGCTCGGCTCTTTAGACAAGGTATGTCACAGTTCTATGTTAGAATTTCTTTTTCTCTGTTTGCACCGAGACTAACGTTCTGCAGCCCCTCTGTGGACACGGGTCTCTGTTTCGGGGTTCTGTTGGCCTACTGTTCCGGCACACTGTCAGGTATGATTACTCTCCTATCTACATACTCAGGGTTTTCATTTACAGGTGTTATGGCTTCAATATCAAAATGCAATGGTTTTGTTGGAAAGAAACCCTGAACTTCCGCCTTCTATGTCTTTTACAGGTGTGGCCGGCTCCCGTATCTTAGCAATGGCTTCCGTCAACTGCTTCCGGGTAGTCTTGTTCTTGTTTTACTTTCCTGTAATGATTCTTGGTCCTGGTCACGGTTATAGTCGCTTTTTGTGTGAAATGTCTGTTTATTTGTTGAGTCTGGACTTTCTGGGTTTGTCAAACCCTTGGCCGTAACATAGGAGGGTTTGTGGGTCGGTTGCAACGTTGTTCGGTTACACCTCGATGCACAATTCTATGTAATTTTTTTATGCAGAAAAATACATTGTAATATTAAGTGGTAGATAAAATCATTCGCTGCCAGTTCTAGTTGCTTACCCGGTTAGTGTGGTTGTCTGGTTTGACCCTCTGTGGGTGCTGGTTCTTTCCGCCTCTTGTTCGCTTTCTTCTCTGCCAGTTCGTAGCTCTTTGAATACTGTAAAACATTGTTGATATATTTAAATAAAAATGAAATAGTTACACAGCACTGTACATACAGGCTTTTGTTACTGAGGACATATATATGAACAATTTGTTTGCTGTGCACTGAAATAAGATGAAGGAAAATGTATATTTATTATTCTCTTGTATATGCTCCATTTCTGAACTCCTCTGGGTTTTCTTGCTTGCCTTTTTATACAATGTTTTTCAAGCAGTTTGATAACCGCTGGTAGTTATTCAATTACAGTTTTTGCAGTTACTATAGGCATGATTTTCTTTGACTATCAACTAGTTTACTTTGTCTGCCTTTTTACCATAGGGATTCTTTGTTAATCACCTACTGACCCTAACCTGCTATTATCGCTTCTAACTAGAACCTATTACAATATTTCAAACATAATGAACAAAAATTAAAATAACAGTAGTTAATAATGTAGCTGACCATGAAAGAAAAAAAAAACAAAAACATAGGAACTTGACAGACTTGTTGTCCGTTCAGTGAACTATTTCTCATTCCCAATCTTTTTCAGAAACTTTGTTCGCCCTCTCTCGGTCCTCACCCTGTTGACCAGATTCTCCTGCATCACATTTTATATTTGATTCTAGATTATACAAAATAAAAATGTTTTCCTTTCTTCAAACTAATGGAAATAGAACATCTTCTCAAACTGTGTTATCTAAAACCATTCTATCAAAGGAATGACGATTTTCCATTTCATTCTCGAGACTCGTTCTTTTTAGGGTTCTTGATTAGACACATTAACAATAAAACTACTACTATGAGATCATTTGGGATGTATTTTCTCAACACTTTCCTTATCCTAAATGCTATCTAACATATTTGGAATGCTTCATTGCCTTGATGAAATGTAATGACATAGCACATGCCAACAAAGTACCTTCTAATGAGTGAGTTGGTTTCTGTATTGGCTTTGCATTTATTTTTCTATTTAAAGAAGAGGGCTCATTAGGAGAAACGCTATTAATTTTACATTTTTCATGGTTTTGAAATGAGCTCTCTTACAAATTGTTGGGATAGTTTACTTCCTCTTCTTCACAGTTTACAACTATATGCGATTCATTTTTATTCTTTGAGATCCTACTCTAGAAACTATTGTCATGATTATTACCTAAGAGTATATTAGGCTATGTAGGAGGTTGTGAGGTACAATAGGTTTTATTACTCTATGAAATCCCATGACATATTTATGCGTGATTATTTGGGAACACATATATGGATTATTCGTTGGGACAGAGAGGATGTATGAACATAAAGTCAAGTGTGGGATGATCTTGGATGGATTGAGGAATAATGCAATGGTGCAAGAACTTGCATAGAGATACCAGCGATGAAACATTATTAACACCAAATGGGTAAGAGTGCTTAGGATTACAAATGAGTAAATATGAAAAATGAGAACATAATTATCCAATGTGTAAAATTTAATACATGAGTCATACTTGCTGATGTGTACAAATAGGTAAGATATACCCAAAACAAAAGCAACAGAATCTATATGGTTCACATCATAAAGAGATAACTCTAAAATATAAGGACTAACAAAAATTTTGAATACTTATGGGGATAATGAGTGATACAAAGAGAATGAAATTTGAAAAGGGTAGTTGAAACCAAGTTCTTGAAACTATTATTTTCCATCATTATTTAATGAAAATGATCCATAACTTGGCAATTGTGAAATAAGATTGACACATAAGCTAGAAGAAAATGATTGTGAGCTATAAGATTTGGCTAAGGATTAGCTTCAATGGGCTTCTAAAACTACAAACTTGTACATTTGTAACATTTTAAGCTTATTTAATTATCCCCTCATTCCATTGTTGGATCAGCTGTGTATGTATGTAGAGATACCACCATTGTTGTTGTAAGAGGTACATTTGCATATCTAGAAGTGATATGTGTTCTCTTGGGATAATTTGGGGGATACTATGTGGTATACTTATCCCCCACAAATCCACTTAAAAATCAATAAATTAATAGAGTTATCATTGTTTGGGTTACAACACAAACTTAACTATCACCATGAAAGGCGCATGCCATATTAGACCTTGCATTGATGTTGTATAGAAAGGGTGGTGTTCCCTCTCCTTTCATTGATTGTGGAATCCATTAATTAAATCTCTACTAACAATTTATTTAGATGTGGTGGAAAATATTAGAATAAAAAACATGTATTGCATCTTTTAGACATGAGTTTAACATAAAATCTTTCTTTTATAGGCTCAGAAGCTACAAAACTAGGAAGCATCAAGTTTAGCCTTGTCTCAATCTTTATACTAATATTATAATATAATATCACTTGCTAGTAGATATAATTGTGATAATTAATATCAACCAATTCTTAGAGCCTCAATTCCTCTAACACTAGCATAATCTCTACTCTCATGTTGAACACGACTCCCACAACATCATGGAATATTGTTTCTTGAATCATATTTCCTCAATAACTCTTTTTATTGTAGAAATTTTGAGTATTGTTTTAAAATATAAATTTCACATCAAAATATAAAAAAAATAACTGAAATGAGGCTATAGTTTCTTATAGGATTAACCTTATTAATTATAAGGTGATATTGAAAGTCTAATTTGTAGCCCCATAGCCTTGTAATTTTGTTCTCTAACTTATTTTTCTTAAATAATGTAGTTATGGTTGGTCGTCATAATCCTTGATGTATTTATAATACTATGTGAAAGAATGAAAGGGTATTAAATTTTTAATTAGACAAAAGAAAATTAAAATAAAGGAAATCGACATATCCACTCAAAATAAAAAAAACCTTGAAAATAGCTCATACTCACGTAAATAACTTATTTACCATCAACTACTTCCCACCACAATTCAAGAAACTATTTGCATAAAATATGGGATAGTAACAAGATGTAAATAATTATACTTAGGTGGAGTTACTTGCGACCATTATTTATGTTTTATTCAACATGAAGACAAATATGACTAAAATGTCAATGTCAAAACTCATTGAAATGTAATTGACAAAAAGACGTTATCTAAATTACAAAGAGATGTGTCTCACTGGTACCTCGAGTATAAAATAAAAGTGAAACTTTTCATTTTATACATTCCCTTATCACTCACATATCACTCTCTCTCATACACGTAGGAAGAAATCTATGAAAGAGGCCAAGGTTTCTAAGAAGCTAAATTTTGGAGACAACCTATGTTTTCAAAATTGTGATCTATACCTTCCTTTCATGGTTATTTGTTAAATTTCTAAAGTGTTATTGGTTGATGAAGATAAAGTAACTATAAGCTAAATTCAAAAGTAATTACAATAGTTCAGAACTAGCACTTGTATCCATTGCACTCTATTATTAGTGCCAAATAGAGGGGAGTACTTATGATTACAGAGTGAATGTGATAAATGAGAACATACTTATCCAATGTGTGAGAATTAATACATGATTCATACTAGCCAAAGTTCACAAATAGGTAAAATATACAAAAAAGAAACTCAACACAATCTATATGGTTCACATCATAGAGAGAGAACTATAAAAGATAAGGGCTAACAAAAAATATGAAAATATTTTACTATGACCAAAATAAGGACTAAGAACCTTTTTAAACCCATCGTAGGCAATAGTTATGGGGATAATGAGTGATATAAAGAGAACGAACTTGGAAAGGGTAGCCGAAACCAAATTCTAATGACTATTATTGTCACTAATTATTTAAAGAACATGATCCTTAACTTGGCAATTGTAAATGAGGTTGACAGAAAAGCTAAAAAAAATGATTGTGAGCTATAAGCATTGGCTAAGGATTAGGTTCAATGGGGTTCTAAAACTACAAATTTGTAGATTTGTAACATTTTAAGCTGATTTAATGATCATCGCATTCTATTGTTAGGTGACATGTGTATGTTTCTAGAGATACCATCACTGTTGTTGTAAGAGGTACATTTGTATATCTAGAAGTGGTATGTTTCCTCTTGAGATATTTTTGGATATTTTGTGTGGAATACTCATCCCCCACTCCTCCACTTCAAAAATAAATAAATTACTAGTGTTATTAGTGTTTATTTTAACTACAAATCCTTAAGTATCACCATGAAGGGAACATGCCCTATTAGATCTTGCATTGATGTTATATATAAAGGGTGTTGTTCCTTCTACTTTCATTGATTGTGGAATCCATGAATTAAATTTGTACTAACAATTTATTTAGAAGTGATAGAAAATATTAGAATAGAAAACATGCATTACATATTTTAAACATAGTTTTAACATAAAGTCTTTCTTTTATAGACTTAGTAGCTACAAAACTAAGAACCATCAAGTAACCTTTTCTCCTTCTTTATTTTAATATTATAATATAATATCCCTTGTTGGTAGATATAATTGTGATAATTAATATCAACCAATTCTTAGTTTCTCAAGTCATCTAACACTAACAAAATATCTACTCCGATGTTGAACATGACTCCCACAATGTCATGGAATATTGTTTTTAGATCCATATTTTCTCAATAACTCTTTTTTTATAGAAAATTATGAGTATTCTTTTAAAATTTAAATTTCACATCAAAATATAAAAACAATCACTGGAGCACACATATAGTTTCTTAGAGGATTAACCTTGTTGATTGTAACATGATATTGAAAGTGT
>APFE031693450.1:0-12451 GCA_000404065.3 Pinus taeda
TAATTCCGTCTCTGTAACGTTGCATTGTTATGAATCCGAGGGACTATTATATTGCATAGTTTTTTATCGGTTTATCAGAATGCAATAATCACGCATATATTTTTTAAATGATATTTATATGTTCTGTTATTTAGGGATGTTTGTAACATTTTCTCCTAACTTTAGCTTATACAAGATGGTCGTCTTACAAACGGCATCGAGACCAACCATCATGTTCATTTCCTTCTTTGCAAAGAACCGGCTCAAAAGCTTGGTAAAAGTAAGTCCCATCTTGACCTTCTATTAGAGATCTCGAGTTGAAGGATTAGATCTGAGATTCAAGGGGACAAGAATGGCTCCCCGCAAAGAGATCTGAGACGCCTCTCGAACACCTAGCACTGCAACCGAAAAGGGGAGGGAGAGATACTGTGAACGTCAGCCCCATTCCCAGTCCCAGTCCAGGTCTCGGTCCCATATTGACCACGTGTTAGATATCCCAAGTTGAAGGGTCCGATCTGAGATTCGAGGGGAAAAGAATGGCTCCCGACAAAGATATATGAGATGCCTCTCGAACACCTAACACTGCAATCGAAAAGGGGAAGGGAAGTTACTACGAATGCCAACCCCATTCCCAGTCCCTATCCAAGTTTCGGTACTAGCATGCCTCTTTGGCACTGAGCGATGATGTTAAACGCCAGATATTATTGAAGTTCTCATGGAATCGAGTCATATTACCAATACACATTGTCATCTTGAACAATGCAAACCATAATTTCTCGATCAGTCCAGCTCAAGCCAATCAACCTTCCACCGAGCCTCCAAAAATCACAGGCACCACCATTCGCTAGCTCTCTGGTTCCACACACACTCAAATGTAGAAACCCCCACGGAGGTCCGCCTACGCAGATCAATCATCCCCTCCTCAGCGGCCACGCCTAGGACATGCAATCGAGCTCGTCGATTACCGACAACCAATGTACCAAACGAGATCCAATGCAATCAGAGTTTTCTGAACATTCATCTAGGCCAAGCCACACGTCACTCCAAGTAAAAAAACTACAGATCTATAATTCACAGTCACATCGCGGCTCTTCACCGCTCCCTACGCTTGAATGAATGCAACTTTTATCTGGTGAATACAATAATCTTCCAGGCAATCTTCCACTCGAAATGCGGGCCACAAACATGAACAAATTCGATCCATAGGCGGAATCGAAATTCTTAGCTCACGTTGGTCAAACACGGGGATTTGATGCACCACGGCAGATCTCGCCAATAGACTCTGCTCAGACGGCTCCCAACAGTGATACCAACAATCACTCACACCAGCCTTACAATTTGAAAAGTTGATCGCCAATTAAAAAAGATGATCACTACCTTCCCTCGACCATGACAATGTTGATCGGTAAAAAAACTCAAACAATACACATATATTTTCTTATTTCCCTGGTCCATGAGTGGCCAAGGCAGAACCCCTTCTGCCCTTCACGGGTTCCGATACCGAAATAAAATTTGATATCACAAACTATCTACATTGATCAATTATCAATATGATATTCTTACACACATACCAGAAGTGTTGTCTCATACAAGTAGTGTTGTCTCAAGATAGTTTTTCTATCTTCGACACAATCAGCTGGTTGAAAGAATATCTCAACCACCCACCCAACTAAGAACATGTAAATATAACCACTCCTATAAATATGGCATTGATGTCCCTGAAATGTATCAGTGGATCCGGGATTCTTCAGCAATTGCCAGAAGGTCTAGCATCATCAACTCAATGAAGAGTAGAAATAATTCTCCCCCACCCGTTTGGTGTAGGACTCTTTTCCTTCGCACAATCATTCAATATCTCTGTCAACCCTGCTCTCATATTCAGTTGTCCAGGTTTTTAAATATATTCCATTTGGTATGAATAATCATGTTCTTGAGCCTTGTATAGCCCTTTAAAATGTGTAACAACTTCCTGTTCTATAGTTGATTGAGTGGAATATATATTACCTGTAGCATCCCTAATCTTCTTTCTGGAGTTAGATTGTTTCCTGAGATTATATTGCATGTTGAAGAATATGGAGTTCTATCTCCATCCTTAACCCAAATCTCTCGGCTTTGCATATAGATATCTTCTTCCTGTGATCGAAGAATCACACTCCTCCTTTCCTCCAGCTCAATACTTTTGGTTTTGTATGATTCTAAAAAGTATAGAGGATCTGCAGGATCATTATAATATCGGAGTATGTAGTCTATCTCTTTTAGGGCTTTAAGTTCTTCCTCCTTCTTCTCTCTGATCCATGAACAAGCTTCTCTTTTCAGGGATTTTAATTTCTGGAAAACTGATGACATGCAGTTCGGCGGGGAAGGAGTCATTACCTCGTTCCACAAATTATAAACTAGGTTCTTGAAATCTCTATATGTAGCCATTTCAGATTAAATTTGAAAGGGTAGATCCTCCTCTTTTTCTCCTCATCCTATAATAGCATGATTGGCTGATAATCGGAAATAAATGAAGGGATAATACAAGATCTAATACCCACCAGATGATTGTATAGAGTTTGATTCACCAATATTCTATCAAGTCTCTTAGATATACCCTCATCCCCAATGCGCCTAATCCTCCACGTAGGGCCAATGCGATCTAGAATTGCATCAATTGCATCAATAAGTGCATTCGCTTCCAACATACCTATGTAGTATGTGGATAACTAATACAAGATCGTAATTCATGGATAGTCGTTTGTAAAGGGATAAATGTAGGAAAAATAATATTGAAAAGAACGAAAATTTTATGCTAAATGATAAATGATAAAGCCATAATATTGAAAAAAAATAAAAATAAAAATAAAATAAAATAACTGTAATATGCAATATTTTTTATTAGTATTATGTGATTTTTATGTAAAAGGTAGAGAATTCAATGTGATCATATAATTTAGTTATATCAAGTGCATGATTTAAGCACTACAATTTTGGTGGAGGGGAATCTAGCTTTTAATAATCTATATACTTACAACTTTGGTGGAGGGGAATCTAACTTCTAATAATCTATATACTTTAGTTATATTAAGTGCATGATTTAAGCAGTACAAACTTGGTAGAGGGGAAATCTAATCCCTAATAATCTATTGGCAGATGATAACATAGTCCTATGACAAAGGGTCGATAACAATTAAATAATTAAACTATAAAAATGTATTATGATTAATAAAATATATTAATGGAAAAGGTCAAAAAAACATTGTTATTAGAAAAAATAATACAATAGTTAATAGAAAGCAAGCGAGAAAGGATTATAGGTTAATAAATATTTACTATTAAAAATAAATATGATAAAATGGGAAAGAAAATATTAATTATGACAAAAAATTCTATAATATATAATTTTCTTTTTGGATAATATAATATATGAGAACATTCGACAACTATATTGATTATTAGAAAGAATAAACAATTAATAGAAAGCAAAATGTAATCATTATAAGTTAAGAAATATTTATGTAAAATAAATATGAAATGAATGGAAAGAAAATAATAAGAAGTTAGGAAAAATTCGTATATTCAAGTATTTTTTTTTGATAATAATTTATAAGGGATTTGGTGATTAGATTTGTTTTTTTTTTTGCACAATTATTAATTCTAACAATTGAATTTTAAACCATATAAAATTAGTCATCCACTAATGAAAAATTAGAAATTCAAATTTTAAAAATTAAAAATTTGATTTTTCTATTTCTTCAAAAATATATATATTTAATTTTACCAAAACTTTAATAAACTTTGCAAATAGTTTTTAAAAATTTTACAAATTAATTAAGAGCGAAAGTAATCTGACCAAATTGATTACAATATACTTTATTATAGCCAAATGGAAATTTTATGAGTTAAGTTTAGTAAATGGCTTCATATTTCATGTGAAATATTTAGCTGGTTTTGAGAGCTTTGAGTTTTAAAAAATCCATAGTATTCATTTTTTAGGCTCCACGTTTTGGGCCAATCATTTGATGAAAAAATAATTGGCACAAACTTTATAGCATAAAATTAATGTATTTAAAAATTGTCAAAAACTCAGAGAGATTATATAAAAACATTAAAAATTAGAATTCTTTAACAAAATTATTTCCAAATATTTTAATTTTACATATAAGAAATTAAAAATATTAACCAAAATATTTACGCTTCAAAATAATTTTTCAATCAAAAAATTAAAAAATTGTGATTGAAAATATAAACCACGCACAATTACCAATTGTAAAGTTTTTACACTTCAAAAAAAATTCTATTCTTAAAATTTGAATATTCCCCTTTGATTGAAAATGTAAACTGACACAACTACCAAACGTTTGATATCCATATCATCAAACCTATTTAAGAATAGTATATGTGCTCGTGAGGTGATAGTGATGTGTGTGATATTAGTGTGTTCAAGTTATTTATACAAAGTGAATCTATGTGTCAGTGAGGTGATAGTAATGTGTGTCATGTGTGTAAGCTAAATATTAGAATAGCTATTTTTAGTGTTTGGAATCTTTATAATCATGTAAGCTTTGAACCATTGAATTAAGAAAGCAATGTAATTGAACAACAATTAGGGTTTTGAGTGTGTTAATTATGTGTTTCCTTCTTTAACCCTCTATAAAATTGATATTAGAGTGAGGTTTCAATTAAGAAAGCAATGTAATTAAACAACAATTAAGGTTTTGAGTGTGTTAATTATGTGTTTCCTTCTTTAACCGTCTATCAAATTGATATTAGAGTGAGGTTTCAACAAAGACGAACGAGAGCCAGGTTGGCAATTGCAATCTGCGTGAGAAGAGATTTTTTTTTTTTTAAATAAATCCACTATAATGCATTGTGAAATCTATTACACGCTTATTTATAATGTTGGAAAAACCCTACACTCATTACAATGCTGGAAAAACCAGAAAGTTGTGTTACACGCAACAAACTTACGGCAATTCAGGATACTGTGACCTCCTTGCAGTGAGAGGTGTCTTATCAGTAATGTGCGTCCTCTTCATAAAAGAACGCATTAGTAAAACGCGCCTTCATAGTGCAAGGTGCATTAGCAAAGCCCAAATCACGTTGGAAATTATTGAAAATAATGCTTTATGTATTTGAAAGGGATACATTCATAGTTTTATTTATGAGGGGATAAAACTAAAGGTGATTTAAAGAAAACGTTTTTTATTTGAGGTTGAAGTTTATTAAAGTGGCATGTATAAAAGGTGTGTTTTAAAAGAAATAGATTGGTTACAAATTAACTTAGATTTATTTTAACATCTAATTTACTTTCGAGAGGGATCAAATCTCATCTCTCTAGGTGCAAACTTATTTTTCGAGTATAAAACTTGAGGAAATGTTTGCACTTCAAGATATTTGATCACTCTCAGTGCTTGATAGATCTGGGGTTAATATGGATCTATAATTGTTATATAATGTTGTATAGTATGTATATTTCTATCTATGTGTATCTTTCTTATTCCCTCTCTCTATCTCACCCCCAAACATACACATTCTCTCTCCACATCTATATCTCTCTCTCCCTCTCTTTCTCTCCCTCTCTCTCACTTCCCCTTCTCTCACTCTCTCTTTCCCTTCTCTCCCTCTCACTCTCCTCTCCCTCTTCCGTCACACTCTTCTCTCTCCATCTATCTCTTATCACTCCCTCTCTCTCTCCGCCTTCCTCTCTCTATGTGTTTCTCTCTCTCTCTCTCTCTCTCTCTCTCTCTATTGAGTCATCTCTCTCTTCCTTCCTCTTTCTCCTGCTCTCTCCCACCTTCCTCTCTTGTTACAATACCGGAAAGGCAAATTTTTTTCTTATACTTGATAATACTTGTGATATTCTTAATTTATTATTAGGCTTTATTTATATATTCTTTATTTTAGTTCATCAAGTGATTACCAAAGAAAAAGCACATAAAACAATGGACACTAGATATAGGCACTATGCCATGAAAAAACCCCTCTCAAGGGGAAATTCCAATCCAAATTTTCTTCCTTTCAATAGTATTTTTTGAGACTCTTCACCCTAGACAAAGACCAAACCTTCCCTCCACTCCAATTCAACATCCCATATCTATGACCTCTCTTCCAACAACTTCAACAATGTAGCAACTTCTAGCGTTAGGCAGCTTTTGGCATCATCAAAACTTGGAAAACTTCAATCTCCCAAACTAGGGCACGAAAAAAAGAGAGTGAGGCACCAAAATTTTGTTTATTCTTCTCCTTAGACTCTACCCAACTCACACTTCCTTTGGCTTCCTTAGACCCACTTCACATTTCTTTGGCTTCCTTATAGATATCGAACTTGCTTGGGATGAGATGATCTGAATGAATTTGACTTTGCTTCTATTTATAAGCTTCAAGGTAGGTCGTATTGATGTCCTTAGGCTGACTTCATCTCTTCTAGGCCAATTTGATGTGGAGGATATATATATATATATATAAAGGATACCTAATCTTAGGATCATTAAATCTTGTCTTATAAATTGTATTCATTGTAAATTGAGCTTCCCACTTTAAAATGGACTCTAATTATTGGATTTGTATCATTTTTAAAACACTTACCTCATAACACCTTTCCATAATGCTAAGACTTCTACTAAGTTGCTAGAAGCATTGCGAAAGGCAGTATAAAAATAAACTATTAAATTTGTTCGGAGACCATATAGACTCTCACCCCAACTTGTTACCCTATTACTTAATTGCTATAAAATACTGTATTTAAAAATAAAACAAAACTATTATATTTATCAAAACCTAGAATCTGACCCAACTTGTCACCCTATTACTTAATTGTTATAAAATATTATATTTAAAAATAAAACAAAACTATTACATTTATCAAAACCGCTTATATTATAAAGTTGATAATCGATGTTTATTAAACAAAATTATAAAAACAATATTTTATATTGATATTTATAACTATATAAATCATTAATTATTTATTTTATCAAAATAATTAGTAAAATTAATTATTTATATAATTATTAAATTTACATAAAAATACTCAGTATTTTAATTATTTTAGAATTTAATAAAAATTCATAATTTCAAATTTAAATTTCTCATGGATAATAAATTTATTTTAATTTCTTTTTTTTTAAAATATTAAATACAATTAGGTTTTCATAAATTGTAAAATGCTTAGAAAATAGTCATTTCATCATTTTTTTTGTAAGTCAAAGATTTGTTATTAATTCAAAACATAATTACATTATGAGTAGAGAAGTTGCTAGTAAACAAAAGTCTCACTTCTATTGGATTCGTTGGCCAACAACTACATACAAAAAATATGGATACTAACCAAATAAAATGGGAGATTTCATGTCAACAACACAACTAGCACAAAACTGAGAAAAAAAACAAAATGTTTCCAACTATCTTCATTCCATATTATCATGATTGGGACCCTATGCAAAGTTACCTCTATTAGTCAGGCGATGAAAGGTATCATGGACTTGAGACTCCACATGGGCCAACTACCTTTCAAAACTATCCATCTGATCTTGCAAGAGTTTCTAGTTACGACATAGTAACTCATGGAAATATAAGATGCATCCTTGGTTGTGCAAAATATCATTAAGAAAATTGAGAATTTAATTGTGGTCATGTCAACTGTCTTAAGCTTGTTAGTCCACCAAAGCTTGGACAAGGTGAATCTGAGCTTCTTAAATCAAAAGGAACCGACAGATCAACTCACCTAAGAGAGCCACCAATAATTTGACCAAGCTCACCCTCTTTTGCCAAAGGATCCCCTTGCAATCTATTCCCTTGGCCCCGCTGGCCCACCCCACAACGAGAATGACCACGTCGCCGTAACATAGGTGGCCTATTGAGTAAACTACACCCACCCTCAACAAATAGTCATTCTAACTATGTACAGACGATGCCTCTCTTATCGACCCACCGAGGTTTGACAATTAAAGAAGGCTCCACCAACCCCAACTAAGAATGGTCAGGAAGTTGCAATTTCCCCATGAAACGCACCTCAAACCCCAAATACACACTCTAAACAATAAAAAACATGCTCTGACAATGGATTGCGGTCACTAAGATAAAAAGATAAGATTTGGAAGGGGCGTTCCTAAACCCAACGCTCCAAGGACTCCAATAGCCAAGCGCCCAGAACAAAACAATTCTCCACGCTCCTGACACTAACCAGCAGCAACTAAGAAGTGCCAAGCTTGTCTCTAGCCCATAGATCTCTAACGGAAGAAGAATAACACTAAAATTCCTAAATGAAAATAGGGCAGGATGATTATCCCCTTAAATTTGTTTAAACCTTGTACATAATTAAAATTCAAGCAACCTTGGGAGAAAACTACGCTGGAATACTAGAGAAGATTGAATAATACACCCAAAATGGAGAGATTGGCAAAAAATTACCTAAGATAATCCACTGACATCCACCACGACCTTCCTTGCATTGCATAGCTAGACCACTTGGAAGGATCCTTGCAATGGGTTGTCGCCTTCACCACGAATATTTCCATCAGCGTAAAGGCCCAATAAATCAGTCGAACCCAGGTCCCGGATTACACACTAAGCAACAAGAGGAACTTGCAGTTCATCTTTCTCAAACCTTTGAACCACTATGCAAAACACACCTCTAGCAGTGAAGCAACTCAGGGCTCAGAGAAGTCCACTTACATAATTGGAGCCAACAATTCCATCCTCTGCTACAAATTTCATAGCCCTCTTGTTCCAAATGATTTTCAAAGTTAGTAACCTCCGTAATATTCCTTTCACCATCTCAAGAACATTCGTCAAGCATATTCTCAATGCTCTTGCACCAACATGCTTATGCATCAAGATGGTCACGTGGGGGATAACCATTCCCATCTTCGATAGTACTTCCCTCAATCGTCACCCCTGCGGGGAGATTCATTTTGTCTATTAGTTAGAATACATGTTTCAATTATTTATTTAACTTTTATTTTTTAATAATATAACTTTTAATTTAACATTTTTATTAAAATTAAAAATATTAATAATAATTGTTAATGCCTATTTGAAAATGTATTGCAAAATTTTCAATCTAGTTATCAATATATTAGGCAGGGTGTTATTGATTTTAGCTCATAGGATATTGATATCATAGCATTACACAATGACAAAGTTGGAAGTTTATCTAATTAAATTAAAAAATTAGATTATTAATAATAAAGTTATTACTTTAGTTAATTTATGTTTTTTTATTGATATTTGCATATTTATATACATTACTGGGTCTATTATATTAATTGCATATTAATATTTTATACGTGTAAATAAGTATGATGGTTAAATACATGTTTTTTCACTAAAATATATTCAAAAATTACACATTCACAGAAGATAAAATATAATTTGTATGCCTACTTTTAATTAACTTTAATTTTATTATATTATAGTTAATTTTGTTTTCACATGGAAAGAGAGTAAAATATAATATGCATACATACCTCTAATTAACTTTAATTTTATCATAATAACAAGTTTGTCAGTAAAGACATCATAGAAATACATTCCATCTGCTCTTCATAGATATTTCTTTGTTGTAATTATTGTTTACACTTCAATTTATGACATGATCTGTGTTTCAGGTTGTAATTATTGTAAACCATTGCAGTAATGATCAACCTATATATTCGGTCCAGATGAACAGCATCTATAATTTCGGTCCACCACAAAATCCTGGTTTCTAATTAAAAGATTAGTAATTCTACATTCTACAGTCCTCTTACCGAGGACCGACATTTTACGGGAATACGTGGTGGAATTGGCCGTTGCACTAACCTGCCTTTTCCATTATTGCCTTTGACATTATCGACGGAAGACGATTGCAAAGAATTCACTTAGGATCACATTACTCCGTGATTGTGCATCTAACGGACTACTACTACTCTTAAATGCACCGTTTTGGGTGTTAGCCTTTATATACCCTTTCTTCCTCCTCCTTAGTGCACACCACAAAACGCAGCTTATATTTCTTGTTGTTGATAGACTTCTTTAGGTAATCAAGATGGTGAGTGGGACTGCAACAAGTGAAGATTTGACTGAGGTGGAAGCAAGGAGATTATGGAACGCCCTGGTGAAGGACAGCCACAACCTCCTTCCAAAGATTTTTCCTGATTTTTTCTCTTCCATCACCTTCCTGCAGGGAGATGGAGGAGTCGGCACCATCAAGCAGCTCAACTTCACCCCTGGTATTATGGCTATAAAATCAACATTAATGGGGATCAATCAATATTATATTTCAACTTCTAGTTTTTCCCTCTATTGAGTTAAAGTGCAGTTATAACGGTATTTCATTTTCATGTCTCAGCTAACAAGGATTTCAGCTACGCGAAGGAGCGAGTCGATGAAATGGACGAGGAGAAGATGGTGTTCAAGTATACCACCATAGAAGGAGGGCTGCTCGGCAAGAAACTGAGTGCCTCAAACTTTGAGCTCAAAATCGTTCCCAGGAAAGAAGGCGGCTGTGTGGTGACTTGGATCTGCAACTACGAAACCCTCCCTGGCGCTCCGGTTGACGAAGGCAAAGCACAAGAGATGAAGGAACAGAGTAATGCCATGTTCAAGAAGATTGAGCAATATCTGCTCTCCAACCCCACCTTATACTGCTAAATCTACATCTATGCATCTATCTATCTGTCAAAACTATGTTTTATGGAACGGGCTATCTAAAATAAAAGAGGAAATGGCTATGATATCTGTAGCCTCTGGTTATCGTTTTACTCGTCGCTAATTCCGTCTCTGTAACGTTGCATTGTTATGAATCCGAGGGACTATTAAATTGCATGGTTTTTTATCGGTTTATCATAATGCAATAATCATGCATATATTTTTTAAATGATATTTATGTGTTCTGTTATTCACACTGAAGATATTTTCAATGCCCTTAATCGTTACAATAACTCAAAAATATCCTCAAGTGCAGTCTGATGAAATCCCCATAACACTGCATTTTAATCCATTGTTGACCACATTAAACGATTATGGATGCCTGCTATGTTGGAATGTTAGGAAATAGGAGGATTGTGAGCAACCCCTTCACACTAGGATATATCACCGCAACTGTACTTAGATCTAAAACTCTACATTCCTGGACAAACTTATAGAAATATCAGTATTTCCATTTGAAATATTGTCTTGTTAAACTTCATTTTGTTTTTGTGTTGTAGTATACTTGAAATTCCTTAACAGAGACAACCATACAATTTAAAAGAGGGGTGGTCTACTGAAACCATAAATTTGGTTATATCATAGATTTCTGGCCAGAATCCTTTAAAAAATTTCAAAAGATCAAAATGTAAGAGTGTTTAAATCACTTATTTATTTTTATGTTGGAAATGGATTCAGCATCATCAAGAATCTCTGGGCACTTAATTATTTTTGAAGTTTGATAGCTATAAACCAGAATTTTTGAATTCTGCCATTTTTTTTTATCAAAATCTTGCCATAATTTCCATTATTTATAGACTCTTTAAACTAAATTTGCTGACTATATCATTCTTGATATCATTTAACTTCTATGGATATTAGTCAGCTTTGGAAGAATAATATTGAAAAGAACTAAAATTTTATGGATAAATGTAAAAATGTAGTTCTAAGGGTCAGCAACAATTAAATAGTTAAACTATAAAAAAAATATTATGATCAATAAAATACATTAATGGAAAAGCTTGAAAAAACATTGTTATTAAAAAAAAACACAATAATTATAGGTTAATAAATATTTATTGTTAAAAATAAATATTAAGTAAATGGAAAGGAAAATTAATTAGGGAAAAAATTAGCTATATTTAATTTATAAGAACACTTCCAAACTTTCTGTTAGAAGAATTCCAACAATTACTAGGAAAGTCAAGCAGATGAATGATGACAAGTTAATAAATATTAATTAAAATAATTTATTTATAGTTAAAAATAAATATATAATGGATGGAAGGAAAATATTAATTATGGAAAAAGTAATATATTCAATTCTTTTTATAATTAATTTATGAGGATACTTAGTAATTATTTTTTTGTTTTAAACAATTATTAAATCTCAAAAACTGATTTTAAACCACAAAAAACTAGTCATCCACCCATCAAAAATTAGAAATTCAAAAATTAATTTCAATTTCTAAAAAAGCAAATTTAATATTTAATTTTACTAAAAATTTAATAAACTTCCCAAATAGTTTTTAAAAAATTGCAGATTAATCAAGAGTGAAAGTATTTTGACTCAAACTGATTACAATAAACTATGACTTCACCAAGGAAAATTTTATGGGTTAAATTTAGTAAATGGCTTCATATTTCATATAAAATAACTAACTAATTGCTATTTGGTATAAAAATGATTGGCCCAAACTTTAAAGGAGAAATTTAGTATATTTTAAAATTGTCAAAATTTCAAGAATTATATAAAAACATTAAAATATAACTTTTTTAACCAAATTATTACGAAATATTTTAAAGTTTGCATATTACAGAT
>APFE031693467.1:0-51638 GCA_000404065.3 Pinus taeda
AACTTATAAAAAGGGGCTTTTACCATTCATTTTTACCATTTGTGATTTGGGTGAGAAAATAGTGCTTTTTCTCTGAAAGCTTCCCGTGAATATTGCGGAAAATCCAACCGTTGGAATCGAATGCCCTCTTCTCCAGGTAATCCACATCATCCTCCTCTTCATTTTTAACCGTTTCATTTTTCAATTTAGTCCTTCATTTCATTTTTTGGGAGGGTTTTTAGGCAAAAAACCTGCGCTCGGGGTACGCAGGCTCACGACTGCGAACCTGCGGACCCCGACTTTTTCTCCATTGGGAAAAAGCTTGGGGTCTACACCTTCCATGTAGACAAAGTGCGGTCCCACGCATTGTGTCTAACATGTAGGGTGCGAGCCCCGCCGCGAGGGTTTTTTAACCCAAAAATCTTCAAAAATGGACCAATGAAAAGTTTTTCTAGCATCCTAATTTATCCTTTTGCTTGATGTAGGTAGTACACCATGCTAGATTGGCGCGAACGAGAGCACGAGGACGTGGATGCTGTCGCATGGAATCATCAGCCTTCACTTGATGCTTTGAGGGCGTGCAGCTTATACAAATACTGGGCCATTCCTGGCATGAGGGCTCAGGTGGATTTCTTACAGTGGATGGTTGACAGATGGAGCGTCCAGGACCAGTGTTTCTTCATTGGTGGCCACCAGCTCGAGATCGAGCCAACGGATATATACTTATTGACTGGTTTGCCTAAGAGAGGCGTTGACTTGACTTTGTTCGGGACTAGGGCAGGTGGCCAGTCTGTCGATAGCCTCCAGTTAGAGTACTGAAACCGCCAGACTAGAGACAAAAGGATAGACATAAAGATCATATCCCGTCCTGAGCTTATGGTGATTGCATTCACTGTTACTAAACTTTGCGGAGCTGCCGCATTACATGTTGCCACTGGATCCCAGATGCGTATGGCAGTTGATTGCTTTCAGGGCACCATCTTCAACTGGTGCGATGCTGTGTTGGCCAATGTGAAGGGCCAATTGACCAGGGCCAAAAACGGACGACTGAAGACTTTTGGTTATGGAGCTTTAGTTGTGAGATTTGGCCTGGAGAGGATTCCTATGCTTATCCCGCAGCACCTTACAGTTGGAGCTGGGCTTCCCCGAGAGCCCAAACTGATGCAATGGGTCGCAGTCGGCCCGTCATCCTGACAAGGGGACCGAGGTCGTTCAGTTCAAACCTGAGTATTTCCAATGGTTGGAGAACCAGGTTTTTTCTATTCAGGATTTCCCTTATGCTGGGGTTGATTTTCGTGGAGACCCAGACATGGCTCTTCCTCCAGGAGAGCAGTGGGACGACTCAGGTAAAAACATTTTCAACACTTTCCTAATGTTAATTTTTTTTTATTTTTATATCGTCTCAGAACTGATAGTAATAATTTCAAAATTCATATGTGGGCCCACAGTGACCAGCCACTCTCCGGCCTTTCGAGAGAAAACAACCAGTTGCATAGACAACATCCCTCGTTGACTTCAGCGCTATGTGATTGGAGTCCCCGGACCTTTTAGGAGGTTCCTTTGTAAGGTGGCCCATGCAGTGGTTTCGTATCGAGATCATCACCAGTGATGGGATGATCTCTTATTGTAGTCACATATGACATTTTGCTTTTTGTACCTATCATTTTTATCGATCATAAGGTGTTTTTCAACCTATGATCGAGGACGATGTATTTTTGACACACTCCTATATATATGATATCGTTACTACTAGCTTGTATTGTTAAACATGTTTATGAAATGTTTTTAAATTTACTTGTATGATTATCGCACATGTCTACTTAACATTCCAGAAGCAATTGCATCTGCTAATGTATTCAAAGATCTTGGAATATGCTGATATTCAATATAGTCAAATTCACGTTCCAAGAGATGCACTCTAAAAAACAATCTTAATAAAACTGGATTTCTAATGGCGTATACTCTATTAAGCTGTAATACAACGAGTTCAGAATCTAACCTCACTATCAAACTCCGAATCCCAAATGAAATAGATTCAGATAATAACTCCACCACTGCACTATACTCTGCAATGTTGTTTGTTGTTTGACCGAGGCTTACCCCATGCATAGATACCAACTCGTCAGAGGGCGAATAGATAACCCAAGCTGCGGAAGAAATATTCCGTGTACTACGACAAGCGCCATCAACGAAACCAATATATGTTTGGAGAGGCGTCGAAATCTGCGACATCAAACGTAAAACCAAGATAAGGAGGAATAACGACGGAAAACTCAATCTCTAAGCTAAGCACACTTTAATCTAAAACACACCAGCTAGAAAAAACTAACCTAACTAAAAAATCTCCACACTCATTTTAAGCGTAATATCTCTTCAGGTAAAGACCATTTCTGGGTTTACCTAAAGAGACTCCTTCAAAGTCTACCAATTCATAGGCCCCTTTCGCTAGCTTTCGCTTGACAACAAAGGGACCATGCCACATAGGCACGAATTTTCCAACGCTTAATTTATCATTTGCTTGATCGTACAAAAGGACTAGATCTCCTTCCGAAAAATTTCGAGGGGTTACATTTCGATCATACTGAGCTTTAATATGTTTGGCATGAGATTCGATCGCTAATGCAGCATCGCGGCGATTCTCATCTAGCTGAGCCAAGTATAACAAACGTCTTTCCTCTTCAGAAGTAGCTAGAAGTAATTCGATGGCCATTCACAATGACAAGATTTTGCATTCAATAGGTAACACAGCTTCCAAACCATAAACTAGTTGGAAAGGAGTGAACCCTGTTGATGTTTTGACTGAGGTTCGGTACGCCCACAACGCTGAAAATAACATGTTGTGCCAGTTCGACCAATGAATCCCAATGATTCTTCGGATCATGATGACTAAAAATTTGTTGATAGCTTCAACCAGGCCATTAGCTTGTGGATAATAAGGAGTTGAAAAGTCATGACGCAAGCCAAGTTGGTCTGTAAGTTCTGTCATCATAACGTTTCAAAAATGATGCCCATGGTCAGTGATAATCGCTTGTGGAACACCAAACCTAGCAATTATATGATGAATACGAAAATTCAGTTTTTTGCGTCTGCCTCAAATGTAGGCATCGCCTTAAACCACTTAGTAAAATAATCTACGCAAGGATTATACACATGCCCCCGGCCGAGTGAGGTTACATTTAATAAAATCGAAACCCCATTTGGAAAAAGACCAACGGCAATTATTAGGGTGAGGGGGAGCAGGTGGAGCGTGATTTGCGATAAAAATTTACAATTGGCATTTTCGGACCACAGTAATACAATATTAAACAAAGACGTCTAGAATATCCAGCGCGAAATTTTTGGCAGTGATACCCAGACATTATGAGTCCACACGCTCCAGGTTACAGTCATTTAAGACCCTTTCAGCTTCCTCATGAGTCAAACAACGTCGGAAAATAGAATCCGCCCCAAGACGATAAAGAGTATCTCCAATAATTTTGAATTGTTGGGATTGGAATCGGATTTTCCGACGGTCGGATCATGAAAGATCTGGCCAAAAGGTTTGGGTTTGGAGATAAGTGATGATATCTCCATACCACGGATCTAAGGTGCTGATTAGAAACAAGGATTGGTCCACAATGGACTCCTCCGCCATAGTTTCTGTACCAACACGCGGGAAGTCACACATAAGTTCCACAAAAACTAAAGCTTTCTTTGACTTGGACTTTTCAAATTCTAAGTCAAACTCCTGCAAAATGAAAATCCATTTGGAGTACTTACCCCCCAACAACTGCTTGGTCAAAATATAGATGATAGGGTTGTAATTAGAAATAACCATAGTTTTGCGTAATAAAATGTAGTGACGAAAACGTTGGACAACTTGAACAGCTGCCAATGCCAATTTCTCCACATGTGAATATTTTAGCTCAGTGGGATTTAACGTTCGACTAAGGTAATATATCACATGTTCCATACCGAATTCATCTTCCTGAACTAGCACCATTCCAATGGTGGAATAGGAAGCGGCGAGATACAAGAAGTAGTCTTGGTTGTAGTTGGGAGGATGCAACAACGGTGCATGGGTCAACGCATGTTTTAAAGCATGAAAGATTTCTCATCTATCTCATCGCAAAAGAATGAAGTATTTTGTTTCAACAACCAGGTAAAACCCTTTGTGATCTCGGCGTAGTTAGGGATAAATCGATGTAAAAAGTTTGCTTTCTCCTGCAAACTTTGGAGTTGGCGAAGACTCGAAGGAGGAGGCAATTTGATGATAGCTTCGACCTTCGAAGGATCGACGCAAATGCCGGTTTTTGAAACTACAAATCCCAGCAATCGACCCGTTTCAATACAGAACACACACTTGTGGGGATTCAACCGATTCCGATAATGCCTACTCCTCATGAAGATTGCTCATAAATGGATGAGGTGATCAGCTCGATGTAAGGAATGAGTAGGCAAGTCATTGAGATAGGGTTGCACAATGTGTTTTATATCATGAAAAGCGTAAGACATAGCCCGTTGAAAAGTTGCACTGGCGTTCTTAAGGCGAAAAGGTAATTTGCAATAAGCAAATGTCCCCCACAGACAAATGAATGTCGTTTTTGGTTGATTGGCAGGCAGAATATTGATTTGATTGTATCCGGAAAAGCCATCCATAAAGGAGAAAATTTCACTGCTGGCACAATCATCAATAATTTGATCGATATAGGGAGTAGGGTAGTTGTCCTTTGGACATGCTCGATTAATGTCCCTATATTCGATACATATTCTTATTGTCCCTTGCTTTTTATTCACGGGAGCAATATTCGATACCCAATCCGTTAACGGGATCGGATAAATGAAACCTACTTTCAACAGTTTTTCAACTTCTGCTTTAATTGCAACAACTTTTCTTGGGTGAATCTGATGCAGACGTTTCCGAACGGGTTTAGCGTCCGGGTAGGTTTTAATTTCATGAACTACGATTGCTGGGTCAATTCCTGGCATTTTCTCATAGGACCACGCAAACACGTCGCGGAATTCTTGAAATAGGGCCTTGTATGTTTTAATTTCGTCTTTCGTACAAGAGGCACCTATATAAACGTTTTCAACAATTCTGGGCTTGACTGAAATGTCAAGGGGAATAGTTCGAGAAATATTTCCCAAGTTTAACTCAGAATCAAGATGTTTCATTGGATTCTGAGCGTCCTTAACATATTCAGTTGTAAATATTGATGAAAAATCATTTTCAAAACGATCGCTTTCAGGTAAAAACGAAGATCTGCGATGTAGATCTTCCCATGGTAACTCATCGACACATAGGACTTCACGAATTTGCTCATCTGATTGAACAAGTTCGGAAAACGTTCTTAATTCCGAGTTTGATGTTGAAAATGAATCTTCATGTACTTCATTCATTAAGTTGATTTGGGTTGATATTGGGTCGGAAAACGACTGCACGGTCTGATATGCAAGTTCATACGGACTCAAAGGCATAAGAGTACCAAATGAGTCTAGCTCAGTTTCAGAAGGTATGATCCAAGGATCATCATTAACAATGGTTCCTGATGAAATCATATGAATGGTTGCAGTAGAAGACGCTGCGTTGATAGGAGGGAAAGGAAAAGTGCCCAATAAACCGGAATCTTTAACTAACCCTACACCAACATCCTTATAAGGGATCGTCGCTTTGCCAACATGCTGAATGCTCTCAACTGAGGCTGGGTCGGATGAAAAGTATGACAACTGGTCTATAGTTATGATCTTTCCGTTGTGAGGGAACTTTATAAGCCGAAAGACCGATGAGACAACAGCTGTCATAGCGTAAGACCAACTACGACCCAAGAGAAGGTTGTAATATAGAGGGGCATCAACCACCTCCACATCTAGATTAACGGTTTTACCTTCAACCCCTATAGGTAGATACTGTAAAATGCCGAAAGGATGAAACCCACAGCCATCAAAGGCCTTAAGAATTGTCGGGGATTGATTTAGTGAAGGAGAACCAAGCGATCTCCAACACTGTATCAACATAATGCACATGGAAGCTCCCTCGTCGATCACAGTCCTATGAACAGGTTTGTTTTTTACTATCACTGGAATCTGGACAGCCATTTGATGAAGTAGACGTGGTGCACTATTTTATAGATCGAAGATTATTAGGTTCGGGTCCTGAGCGTCAACAGATCCTATAGCCTACAAAACTAATTTGCGTTGTGCTGGACAAGATTGCAGCACTTCCAAAGTTGACATTGTTGAGGGTGAAACAGCTAAATCCTCAACAATGTTGTAGTTCTGAGTTGCTCTCACATGTGGGTTGAAAGCATACTTTCGAAGTACACCCTTTGTGGGCAGTTTGATTACTAAGTCTGGGTTAGGTTTCTCGATCTGTAGTGGATCGGAACTGGGAGCTGAGGTTGATGGATTTGAATGAGAAGATTCTGCTTCTTTACCATCAACATGACTTTTACTGCCATAATCTTGTGATCGAGTCGCAATCCTTACATGAGACATCATCAATATGGGTTCTTCATTGGCACTGGAGGATGAACCTATCATCTTACTATCTTGAGCCGGAAAAGGATCCTTCAAGACAGCAAGAGTTTGAGAACCTTTGACGATTTTTGCAACTTCTGCCCGATGAGGGCAGTCTCTCGTATAATGATCTTCATCGCAAATGAGACACAGATAATGAGGTTTGCGTTTTTCATCAGTGGTTTCCGCTTTTTCGGGTTTCTCTTTTGAATTTTTCTCTTTATTCTTCTTCTTCCCTTTCTTCTTACCACCGGTTTTTGGTTTAGCTGTAGATGATTCTACAACATGAATATCGGCGGAAAGTTCCGCGGAAGACTCTCCTGTCGGGGAATTTGCAAGGTTATTATAGGAGAAGAATTCTTAGAAGATTTCTTCTTACTTTTGGTATTTACTGTGCCAATCATACCATCAGTGGCATGAGACCCTGAAGGAGCAGCAGCAATTTGATTTTGATTAGGTAGGTTGGGGATCTTCTCGTGTAACGTACCTGACTGAGTGTAAACTAAGTCAAGTACGCGCTTGAGCAATGACTTGCTCTTCAGTAACTACTCCGGCTTTAGCTACATCTTCAGTGACTTGGGCAATAAGGATTTTACAAACCATTCAGCTAAGATCTGATCCGGGATATAAACCTTCACTAAACACCGTCGACGTCTCCATTCATGTATATGATCTGAGATGTAAGTAGACGTTGACTGCTTTAACGAAGTTAAAAGCTCTGTGCCATTGTCGTATCTGACTGGAAACTGAAAATGAGTTAAAAACGAGGTAGCTAACTGAATAAAATCATAAAAAGTGGCTCGCGGTAATTCGATATACCATTTGGCCGCAAGACCAATTAGAGTGCATTGAAAAAGACATAAACGAATAAAATCATCTGAAATGGAGTTGGACGCACACTAGAGATGATAAGTCATCACATGGTTCGATGGGTCCTCTCCTGGTTTACCTTCGAATTTCAGAATATCACTGGGCAACTTATGCGGCATTGGCGGCCAATACGGAAGATAGTTGATTGGATCGTTTGTAAGGTGCGTCAAGTCAAGCAAGTCCAAAGTTGCATGAATGATAACTGACGGTTAGGGTCCCTGAAACTTGGGGTCTGCAGACGAGCCCCAGGAGGAGGATATCCAGGATAACTAGGAATGGGAATCGCATTTGGGATATTTTGACCTCCTGGGAAACCAGGATTAACCAGACCATACTGGGGTTGCTGAGGTTGTTGATATGTATACCCAGGGTACGGTTGATACTGAGAGGTTGGTTGCTATGCAGCAGGACCATATTGATACTGTCCTTGGTACGAAGGTTGATTAAACTGAGGTTGAGAAGTGACAACTGTACTTCCTACAGGCATCTGAACCGAAGTCTGGACCGTAGATCCAGACTGAGGTAAAGATGTCTGAGGGGTAGATACAGGAACAGTAGAAATCGGAGCTGCCGATACTCTAGAAGAAGGTGGGGTAGATGGAGTAGATGTTGCAGTAGTTGCAGCAGACGTTTGAGACGGAGTACGAGGCGTACTAGGTCCAGACTGAGAAACTACAGAAGGTGCAGAAGTTTGAATGGTAGACTGGACGGGTTGCTGAGATGGACCAGCAAACAAGGGTTGTCCAGGTTGAGATTACGGCTACATGTTCGGTTGCAAGACCTGCTGAGATTGAGATGGATCCCACACTAAATTCGTTCCGGGGTATGGACCTTGAGGATATTGAGGGCCATAACCGAGTTGAGGGTAGGGTTGATAATATGATTGACCAGAAGGCGGTTGGTAACCTGGAGATGGGTACTGACCTTGGGGTTGATAACCCTGAGGCACATACTAATACTGGGGTTGACCTTGAGGTACATATTGATATTGAGGTTGATTTTGGAGTGCATATTGATACTGAGGTTGACCTTGGGGTACATACTGATACTGAGGTTGACCTTGGGGTA
The DNA here is from genome assembly GCA_000404065.3 of Pinus taeda. NCBI lineage: Eukaryota > Viridiplantae > Streptophyta > Pinopsida > Pinales > Pinaceae > Pinus > Pinus taeda. The sequence continues at coordinate 8,413 of APFE031693467.1, forward strand.
CATATTGAGTCTGGGGTTGACCTTGAGGAACGTACTCTCCCGTAGGTATGTACCGTCCTTGAGGTTGCCCCCCGGGCGCAAACTGAGTACCTTGAGGTTTCCCCCCAGGCATATACTAGGTACCCTGAGGTTGCCCCCCAGGCACATACTGAGTACCTTGAGGTTGCCCCCCAGGTGGTAACTGACCACCTTGAGGTTGAGAACCTGACATCATTAGAATATCTTCTACACTCAACGGTTTAGTACCACTACTTCCAGTTAACAACTTTTGTTCGATAGGTTGAGGAGATGCTCCCGAAAAAGTACCAGAGATAGACTGATACCCAACGAGAATAGAAGGACCGCCGTACAAATAGGTTTCCAGAGATTGAGAAAACATGGATGACGGACTAGACATATTCAATGTAGGATAGTAATCTCTAGGTGCTGGGTGATAAAAAATGCGAGGTGGTGAAAAACTTAGTCCCGGATTTTCCAAAATATTAGTCAGTGAATGGTACCAAGCACTGTTCCTAGGTGGATTATAAAAAATCGATTCACGCTCCCTAAGGTCTAAGATAGGTCGATCTTCTAGAAAAGGAAAGCTTTCTTCGATGTCCGAAATGGCAAGCTCTTCAATAGCTATGAGTCCAGAAGGAAGATCTTTGGTAATTACGATTTCTACCCTAGGAGAACTAGGACCACTAGGAGATGGAGAAACAAACTCTGATATGGGAGGAGCAGCAACTTCAGATTCGGGTTCAGATACTTCAGGTTCTTCACCTATATCACTAGTAGATGCAATACTACCAGTAGCTTCTGAAATTACTAACGGTTGAGAATCATAATATATTACGAAAGAAGGTTCTCCTTCTTCAGGTGACCCACTTCTATTACCACTAGGAGACACGAGGAATTTCAATCCTTCAAGCTGAATTGGTACATCCTCAGGAGGTTGACCTCGAAGTCTACGGGATGTCCTCAGTAACTCAGCCACGTTAACAAACTCAGGGGATTGGCCCCGAATTCTACGGGAATGCCTCGGTAATTCATCCACAGTTAAATACTTTTAACTACTTCACACGCAAACAAAGTAAAATCTCAATGAAAACCACCTAAAGTCTCTAAAGAACCAAACAAATTGAATCACATGCCTAAAGAATCTAGGAGATCAAGCACACACAAACAGTAACTTTCCGGACCAAAAACACTAGTTGGTGATGAAATCCAATGTTGCAGAGTTCGATACAGAAATAGTGGTTGGAACAGTTACTCGGGCAACCTGCTTAATGAATAGACTGGCACAAGTTTCTCCACTTAACCGTCTCGAGTGAAGAGAACCCCCCAGAAAATCCAAGTGAGTTTAGCCGACGTCTACTCCAGGTATAGTGAGATCTTCCCACCACCGTCACCTTAGGAAGAATCCTAGAGAATATGGTCACTAAGGTTACCAACAGAAACAAATATACCTGGGGGAACAGTCTACGATCCGATACGCACACAAGGGCAGAATAGCAAGCTCAATCCTCTTGAAGGATCCTCGACATAATCCGAGGTTTACCAACAAGTGACCCCAGTCTCCTCAACAATGGTTAATCCGAGGTTTACCGTTTGTAATACGTGAATATCTGGCGTCGTTCCCAATGAGGAAGGATTGATTCCCACACTAGTTCAGACACGATCTCGTGCTTCTCCTTTAAGAGGAGCTTTCCCAGAGCATAGATGCAACAATTGGATTTCTCCTACCGCAAGGTACAGCTACTTGTTTGTTTTACTATCTTAGAGAGTTAATTACTCCCTACTCCAAGATACTAGCCTAAGCTATGTTGGTGTATTAGAGCCCTAGAAACAAAAAATTTGCTAGATTGATTTTATTTTAAGCATGATTTCGAGAGGGAAAACATGGTTTTTAGAACAATTCTCGGGCTACAGAGGTAGGTTCTTGGCATACCTCCATTGAATATCAAAATATGCAAGTAGTGGTTTAGTTTTGAAGAGAAAATAAAACTTTTGGGTGGAGCAAATTGATAAAAAAAATTGTTGCTTATTTCTTTAAAAAAACACAGTCTATCTGTATCTCTATTTTTTTCAGAAATTGTTCTCTCCATTTACATAGTTGGTTTCCCAAGGAATCATAGGCAAAATGATAGGAGGTTTTATGACGAAGGAACCCACCAATTCCTCTAGGCTCCATGCACACCCCCAAGTAGTGCACATATTCACAAGAGCCAATTGGATGAACTTATTTGAGAAATTCTGAGGGTTTGGAAATTGCTCAGGAATTTGCCCAGTCTTTGGTCCCTCACTCCAGAACACATGCCACTGTCACCTTTAGGGACCTTTCCATGTAGATAACCCATGAATTTATCAGTAGCATCACCACCCTTCCTCTTGGGTTGCCTTGGAGCAAGGATGAAAAACTAATTGGCTAGGCTGCCAAGAAAAATTTCTTCCAAAACAATCAAGCCCTTGTAGAAGATAAGAATGGAATAAGAAGAGCTAGCATACCATACCCTTGGGATGCAATTAGCTATCAAATAATCAAGTATATTTCCTGTGAGGGGAGGTATAGCATTGTCTATGGTTACCACTTTATAATCATGCATGAATTAAGGTATGGTATGGACACTCCAGCCCCTCAGAAGCTTAGCATCCCTTACTTCCTCCTGCAGTCCCTCATTGACTCCAGTACTAAAGTAAAAATAGGACATCCAGACTAGCTAGCTCACCATGGGTTAATCAAAATTTTATTGGGAGAAGCCCTCCATACATTTACAATCCCTATAGCATGGGAAATTTTCTGAAACATGATTGTTGAATATGACATAAAGGCCTTGACCTATGATATTTGCCCTACTGGTAGTGAGGGGGAAGAGTAGCAAGGGGGAGAAGGAGAAGAAACTGGTGATTTAGAGGAACAAGAAGAAACAAAACCAAAAGAGAGAAGGAGAAAATAGAGCAAAGAAAGACAGAAACAGAGACAGAAGGAGGAAAAGGGGCAGAAAAGATAGAAGTATCTCTTGAGACCCTAGAAAGAGAGGTAACAACTGCTCTCACTACCCTCAACACACCAATTAAGCCAAAAAGATAGAGGAAGAGGCAGACCTCAATGTATTTCAGGGCTAGGAAGAGCACAAGGATCAAAACAGGGAAACCCCAACCTTCTTATAAAGTGCTAATTGTTATTGAAGATTCACCCTCTACACCAAGGAAAAGAATCCCCTTCTAAGGCACCTATCACTTATGAAAGGGGGACTCCTAGATCTCCCACATGGAAAGAAAAGGTAGAACTACAGGACTCAAAAACAGTTCTACAGGAGGCATAGACTATTCTACAGAAGACCCTGTCAAAACTGCAGGAGACCGAAAAACTTGAAGAAAGATAAGAAGGATAGCCATAGGGAAAGGAGGAAGCAATAGAGGCACAAGAACCTGATCCCCAACCTAGTCTTGGCTCTTACTACAATCTTATTGAGGGGGAAAGAATCATTCCACAAAAAATTACAATTCCACTATTCTTTGAATTGCAGAAAGAAAGAATAAGGACCCATAGGTGGATGCAAATAGCCAAATCAAAAGGGGTTGAGGATATTGGCCATATGGAGAATAAACTCAAAGAAATGGGTAGAGAGTTAAGTGTTGTCAGACACAGAGAAGCAGTTATAAGGAGCCGACTTGAAATAGAAAATGAATTGCCAAGGAGGCAACTGCAAGAGAAAGAGACCCAACTGGCATGTATGGCTAGCTGGTCCATAGAGGCATTGCAATGTAGGCAACCAACAAAATCCTATGGTCTGTATCTCAAGGACCAGTGGATGCAATTTTAGATCAAGACTTTGGCACAAAGAGGCACAATGCCTTTCTAAGATTACAGGCTGTTTATGGACCTCTGTGACCAAATCACATCAGAAGATAAGGCAAAGATGGCATAATTATACCTGCATAATATGGCCCTCATAGACATGAATGCGTGGGACCCCAATGCTAGGCTAGGGGACCTACAACTAATGGCCATGGCCTCATGGATGAACCATGAAGAGTTAAGGGCAGCAGAAATAAGAAGGTTGATGATAAAGGAGAAGAATGAGCCATTAATGATCAGAGTTGAGCGATTAGACCCCATGGCCCTCATCAACACACATAACATACTTGCACATAATCCTTAGATTGCACCTAGATATATCAGTGACCAAGCACAAGCCATTGCACATTTTTAGGATATGGAACGATTGCTTGGGGATGACTGTGTACATACCTGTATGAGGAGATGGAATACCTTACCACACAGTCTGCAGATCAGGGAATATCATTCCCCAATGAGGATGAGGGAGGCATTAACGAGAGTGCCCATGTATAAGTGCTCCATGTAGAGGTTGCAGGTCAATTGGATTGGCCTAAAATTGAGTCCCCCACTGCTACTAAGCATGCTGGAAGGTAGAATAGAAGAAGGAGAGCAACAGTAATGGGAAGAGGTAGACAGGAAGGTAGGATTCTATGACAAGGAAGAGGAGACCACATCAGAAGCATCAGATGCTAGGGAGGCCACCAGGGCCATAAAAGATGAGGAGGTGGACTAGGTTCCTTAGAGGATGAGAAACACTTTCAGTAGGGGGGTGATGATGAGCCTCATAAATGGGTAATTATATGGGCTCATTTTACCTCCTAACCTAGTCAAATCAACCATTCTCTTAGCATATTACATGATTTTCTGATTATATTTATGCTTATATAGTGAGTTGAGTTAGTTATGATGCCATGAGGTCTAATATGTGTTTAATGCAGATTATTGATGACTTTTGTGGTCAAAATCAAGGATAAAGTGGACAAATGGTAGCAATAACTCGAAGTGGACAAAGGAGAGGACTTATAGGAGGGAATCCCCATCATCTATTACTCCCTACTTCGAACTCCCCTTCATTCAGCTTGGAGTATAGGCAACCAAGTCATGCATTAGCATGCAGCCGAGTAAGTGGAGGATCACTGATGTTTATCTCTAGTTTTGGGAGCCAAGCCTCCTTGATTTTGAGGAAGCTATTGGGAGCTTCATTTGTATAAGAGAGGCATAAGGCCTCACTAGGGTCAAGTTTTTTTGAATTTTTGCTGCAGTATTACTTATGTAACTCTACTAAACTTCGAGCTTATTATTTTGACAGTTCATGTAATCTTGTTATTGTTTTGAGAATAAATATGGAATCATTTTTTAGTTAGCACTAGGTTACCTCAGAGGGTTGAAGCTCTTGGGTTAGGGCCCAATCCAAGCAGCGAAGCTCCTCTTTTCTTGCATTTGTATGTTTCATTTCAGTTTGCAGATTAGGTTGTGGTTAGATGTATTTCTATTATGAAAAAGAATAGGTTGTTTTTTATGATTCAGTAGTTTGCTTCCATTTTGTTTTCAATAGCAAGTTAAGCAGTGATAAAGAAAAGATCCAAAAGGCTAGTAGTATATCCTTGGCCTCTCTTCCTCCCTTTGGGACAATGATCTGGGACAAAGACCCTCTTGCCACCCCAAAAACATAGATTTTCCTCCTTCATTGGACTTCTAGTGTTTGCACCTTTCTAATTGGTTCATAGCTTAGTTTTCTTTACTTCAGAACTTCTTCATCATACTAATTTGCTTATTTGCAATAGTCTTCTTTCATGCTTTTCTTTCATGCAATGGTTATCAACAATTTCTTCCATAGATCATAATTTACTTTAATGCAAAAACTCTGTTTTTTAGATGCACTTATTTCCTTGCTTGCTTAATCTCATTGGTTGACTGTCAATTGTTTATGCAGCAGATATATTATAGTATCATTCCAGCCTATCAGCCACTCCATCCCCGATCTAATACATTCCCTACAGGTCGCCCAAGTCTCCCCTCAATTCTGCCTTAATTTCCTGCATTTTCCATAGAGTTTCCTCTCTCTCCTTGAGAAAATCCAATCATCTTTCTCTCTCCTAATGATTCTTGGTAGACCCTAGGTGCCCTGACACTTCATTCCAACCTTCATCTACCTTCTCCACCCACTCTCATACCTTCAAAATAGTAAAAACTACTCTCGGCCTCCTCCTATAGGCCTCTTGTAGAACATTGTTTTTCCTCTTGTAGATTTCCTCTGTCCTTCGGTAGATTTTCCTGTAGGCTTTCTCTTGAAAGCCGAGTGTGAGAAAAGCCTCTAGAGGGCCACCTAAAACCTCCTAGGACTCATACACACCATCCTACATCCTGTCAAGTCCCAAAACCGCCCTCCATCGCCACCTATTCGCTACGACATCCACAAACAAATAAATTACATGCATAACAATTCACATAAAAATACATAAAAATCCAAAAAGATGTTTTCTGCTCATTTACTTTTAGAAATAGATTAGGTAGATGTTTTTCACTTCCTTGAATAGATAATGGCATTCTTTTCATGGTTTTCATAGTGTTTTTTGCAAAATTAGGATTAGTGGTTAACTAGGATTTCCTTGGTTTGCTTTACATTTCAGTCTTCCTTTCTGCAAGTAGAATAGCATCAGTAGAGCAATCTCTTTTTTCCTTCCATCACATATAAATCTTCTTCTGGAATCCATAGAATTTGGCTTGACCTCCTAGTGATCTTGTGCCAGCTGACCAAGTGACAACCTGCAATAAGAACTAGTACTTGTGCATATAGCACTGTTGCTTCCAAGTTTGTTACGAACTACCACATTGATAGGGTAAAGTAGGCAGCCCAGGAGTTGCAGCATTATTGCTGCAATACTGATGCTCACCAATTATGAAAAAAATTGGTAAACTCTGGCATATCTTAGTCCCTTCCTTGCTGCAACGTGGTCCACTTTATGTATTTATCCTCATAGCTCCAGACAGGGTAGTACTGCTCCTTGATGGCACCCTAGAACGAATTCCAAGTGGATGCAGCTGAAAAAAGTGAGGGTGTACTTTCATCCTTCTGCTCACAGTAGGTTTCCCACCATTCCTTGACCTGGGGGGTGACTTTGAGAAGAGAAAAAGTAATCTTTTCTCGGATAGGAAAATCATGAACAAAAAAATATCCTTCTAGCAGATTTAACCATTTATATATGACGTCTACATCTATTTGGCCCTCAAATATGGGAATGTCAAATTTTACTTGTACCTTAAAAGGAGTGGTGTCTCTAGAGCGGCTACTAGATGCGGATGTACCACCGATGGGCAACTATTGAAGGATCTAGGCAAAGTTATCCATCATCAAATTCGTTTGTTTCTTGAGGGCCTCCTCGAGCAATATTTTCATAGGATCTCCTGCTCCCTATTATCAGGAAATCTAGTGTCCACTCGAAGCTGCTAGTCCCACTAAGACTGGTAGCTATCTTAGAAACAAACAAACTAAAACTACTATAGCTTTCCTTTATGAGAAGTAGATAAGAGGGGAACAAAGGGCACCAACCTTAATCTTTCTCTTGGTTCCTTGCTTGGTTCCTCTCCTTTCTAATAGATCTTTGCCACTTCTTCTTCGTCTGCCCAGCTTCAAAGAGCACCTGTGGAATCAAAGCAGCATAATACTATCGAAGAAAAGAGATCTACAATCATAAGCAATACAAGACCAGATATGTATTGACCGCACAAATGAATATATCATCAAACATACAAGAATGTGGAGGAAAACTTGAATAGATTTATTAATATCAAGAATAGAAAAGAGGATTACAACCAATTGTTCTGACCCAGCATCATCCTCCAGCAAGAAAGCCCTTCTTCACCTCATGTAAAGCTTAGATCACCCAACACTATGATGTTGCACTAGGAAACCAACATCACTTCCTTACAAGATATAAGATTCCAGCCTCTGGATCTCTGTGATGAGGGATCCATATATAGGTGATTGTAGGGGGCTGAGTCAGCTTCTAGGATTTTTATTAGTGTCCTCCCTCTGATAGTTCTTGATTCCACTTGGAGATTGATTATCTCTTACTCATCCCTGGGCGAATTCAGAGAGGCAAGTGTCAAAGGAGTAGTTTCTAGAAGATTATATCATCCTCCACCTCGCAAACTGTCTCTGCCATTTGTCCATTCTCACCCATCACACCCTACAGAAGGGCTTTCCAGTATGCATCACACCCTTTACAATGAGTAGGTGAGATGCTTCGTACCCTCTACACTGGGCATTCTGTATGGTCCAGCTTTGACCAGTTCTGAGCAATTTTCTGTGGAGAACTTCTGGGAGATGATGTAATCAGCTGACCTTGTTCCTTTAGGGAGTGAAGCAACACTTTTAGGGACTTAGGAGCCTTTCGTTTATGGAAATTTATGATTGGGGTTGCAGTGCCCAAAAATGTCTATAACACTCCCTCATCTTTTTTTTCTTCCCCCATGGGCGACCATCAGTGTTTTCAAGGTTGATCTTGCAAAGGTTCAACCAAATCAAGCCCTAACTTATTATACCTCGACCTCGTTGGGGACATGCAAAGAAGGATCGAGAATTTGAATACCGCTTTGGTACCACTGATTCAAATTTAAACAAGAATGAAACAAATTACAGATATATAACTATAAAAATAGAGATGTAGAAAAAATAAAAATTCATTTCATTAATATCAAAGAACTGAAATATGCTTACATACAGAATGGAAACAAACTAGCTCGAACGATGGTAGCTTACCTCTAAGAAGATATGTGGTGGCTACATGCCTATGAACTATGTTACAATGAGGCTTGAAGGCCTATTTATTATTTAGAAACAATGGAAAACCCCAAACATCAAAACCTAACCCTAGGAGATGAAACACCAAGCTATGGGCCCTGTTGGGGTAAATTGGTACAACTTTTCGGGGTTGTAACTTTGGCATACAATCTCCATTTGATGTTCACGATACCTCATTAGAAGTATCTATATGAGGACTAAAACTATTGATAGTGAATATTGAGTTGAAAATTAGTATTCACCATCGGTGGTTTTCCCAAACTGGTGATTTTCCCAAAGAACATTGTTTAGGGCATGAAAACAACTCTAGAAGTTTAGGACTCGAAAAACTACCCAAAATAGTAAGTTGTGCTGCAATTAAGGAAACTGAAAAAATGAAAGAAAACATGGTGGGGGTCCAAGTGGGATAGGTGGGTTGCCACCAATATCCACCTGGATCATGAGATAAGCCTCCCCTAAATGCCATTGAGGTATGATTTGTATTAGGGTATCTATTTGGTTGATCTAAAATGACATTCTAGCTGGAAGAAGAGAATCAAAGATGATGAGAAAAATAGTGGACTACAGTTCATGTGACTCTCCCTATAGATAGCTTGGTTACCAAGGAGTTGAGTTCTATCTTGATATAGAAGACACATTGAGAAGTTTGAGGGTAGATATCAGAAGTTGCATGGTAGACAATGACAGGTTGGTTGAGGCTAAGGAAAGACTTGCAAGGGCTCAGGAAAAATAGGAAGAGGTCAATGCAATGATCCTTCAGAGTTTGTAAAACTTGTAGAGATAGGGAAAACTAAGGATTAGTAAAAAAACAAGAAGAGAATACTAATGGGTCATATGGTAGCAAGTCTCTATTAGAATATAGGTTGGATAGAGAGTACACAACTAGAGGTGGTAGACCATTGGGTACACCTGGAAGGAGGACCGGTATGCATGTGTTTCATTCTAGTTCCTAATCGAGGAGACATCATCATCATCACTACCATCATCCTTATAGGAGGAGTGATTACTTGCTAGAGGAGTTTAAGAAAGTCAAGACTCCTACATTTGATGGAGAGATGAAGAAGTCAGAAGACACAAAGGCATGGTTGCTTGGGATGAAGAAATTTTACAAATTGCATAACTATTTAGACAACATGAAAGCCAAGATAACTACCTTCAATAATAAAGGGAAATCATATATCTGGTTAGAATATGTGAGAAATGTCAAAGGAATTTGAGAAGAAGAGTTGATTTTGGATGAGTTTAAGTGACTCTTCAAGAAGAAGTATCTATGAGAGAGGTATTATGATGACAAAGATGAGTTTTATGAGCTATAGATGGGTTCCATGATAAATGATGAGTATACTAACAGGTTCCTAGAGTTGTTGAGGTATGTTCCTTACCTCAAGGATGAGAAGGAAAATATTCAAAGGTTGATTGATGGGTTGCCAAGTGCATATAGAGATGAAATTGAGTTTGATGAGCCTCGATTGTTGGAGGAAGCCATTAGGAAACTAAAGAATTTTTATGAGCAATAAAAGTGTAAATATGAGCCTAAATGTGTGTTGTAGAGGTTATAACCACCCTCCAAAATTTTTCCTATGCCTCATTTTGGAACGTCCCTTCTAAATCACAGCAGCTCATATCACATTGATCCAGGCACTTGTTCTTTGATAGAGCCTCAGCCCTTTCATCTTGGCTTGTGTTTTGTTACTTGGTTTACTACCTAACCCACAAGCCAGCCTCCTGGATTGGTTTTCATCCAGTTCTAGGCCTGCCTTAGAGAATTGTGCAATCCATGAGAGTAACCAACCTTGCTCTTGGGAATTACACAATCTAAGATGAGAGGGACCCTTAAACTAAATAATTTTGCAATTCCAGATGGAAGCCAACCTTGAGCAGGGAAATTGCGCAAAACACGAGAGGCATCTCAGAGCCCCTCAATCCAAAAATTGTACAACATCCTTTCTGCTTAGAAACTGCTTAGTGCATGAACCAGAGAGTTGTCGAGCTCTTACTAGAACTACACAATATTTTTGGGAAATGCATGGTAGTTTTCTTGAAAAGAAAAAAGTAAAGAGCATCCCAAAAAAATAATGATGTATTATTAGTGTCTAGAAGGTGGCATATTGCTACTTTTGGAAGTCTCCTCTAAGTGTTGCTTTTGTCCTTGATCTTAGGCATGCGTGTCATAAATTCCAATTTTCTCATTTCTATGTAATGGATGCCTCTATAGCTCATTTATACATTCTATAATCAAGCCCTAGAATTCTCGAGGAGAGGAAGGAGGCTTCAAAGCATTATCGTCACTTTTCCGAGTGAGTTTTTCTTTTATTCTCTTTTGCCACCTTTTCTGTTGCTTTTTGTTGTTTAGCTTGTGGGAGTGTTGTTTCACATGTTTATTTGAATAACTGTTGGCATTTTAACTTGTTTTAGCTTGTGGGAGTGTTGTTTCAAGTTATAGATTCCCTTTCCCAAGAGTCACATGATCTTTCCCATTTTTGCACTAACAGTGGTTGTTGTGGTGGCTCTCTTCACATGCTTCATTTTCCTATAGTTTCATCAATTCCTACACCTGTTTCACATCCATGCATCAAAACTTAGTCATATCTATACTTAGAATCACATCATGTTTCAGATCTTCTTCATTTTCACGCTTCGTGTGGGCATATCTGGACTCCTCTTGCCCGAAACTCACACTTCACTGCATACACTGCACAATTTGGGAGCTCAAGACATCTGTCTTGGGTTCTACATTTGCACAGAGCCTATCCTAGGCTAGCTCAAACTGGGCACTACACATTTCTAGGATCCTGTTGTTTCTGGGAAAACTAGTGTCTTTTTGGTCTGCTAGTCCCACTAAGATTGGTAGCTATCTTAGAAACAAACAATCAAAGAACTTTGCGATTTCCTTTATGTATGATAGATAAGGGAGAAGCAAAGGGACCAACCTGGATCTTCCGCTTGACTCCTTGCTTGATTTCTCTCTCCCTTGATAGAGCTTGAACTCCTCTCTTACTTGCCCCGCTTAGAGAATACATGTAGAGACAAAGTAACAAAACACCATCAAAGCATCTCAATCTGTAATATCATAAACAATGTAGAATCAGAAATACATTGATCATACAATTTCATTCACAAATAACAAGATTAACAAATACATGATTGTATGGAGGAAAACTCAAAGAACTTTATTAGTAGTAGAAGGGAGAATTACAACCCAGTTGTCTGATATAGCATCATCCTCCCAGCATCAAAGCCCTCTTCACCTCATAAAAAGAAAGATCACCCAACAATACAATGTCTCTTCTCAAAGATAAACCAATAGCACTTCCTTACAAATTACAAAGTTCCCCTCTCTAGATCTCTTAGATGAGGGATCCATTTATAGATGTTTGCAAGGGTGTGAGTCAGCTCTAGGTTTTTGATTAGTGTCATTCCACTCATAGTTCTTGGTTCCACTTGAAGATTTCATTGATCTCTTACTCATCCCTAGGTGAATTCAGTGAGGCAAGTGTCATAGGAGAAGTTTCTAGAAGATTCCATTAGCATCCACTTAGCAAACTGTCTCAGCCATTTTTCCATTCTCACTCATTGAACCCTACAAAAGGCCTTTTTAGTATGCATTGCACCTCGCTAGCGTAGGAGCTAGTATGCATCGCACCTTGACAGTGGGGCTGTCAGTATGGTCCAGTTTTGGCCAGTTCTGAGTGGTTTTTCAGGAAGAACTTTTGGGAAATGATGTAATCAATTGACCATGATCCTTTAGGGTATGAAACAACACTTTTAGGGGTTAAAGAGCCCTTGGTTTATTGACATATATGATTGGGGTTGAAGTGCCCAAATATGTCTATAATAGTTGTCCCCCAAAGCACAAGGTCATAAATCTTTAGATGTCGGGTGAGATGCTTTATCATGAGGATTTGAGGTATTCAAACAGGAAGGTGACCTATATAAGATACAATACAAAACATAATCACAATATAATTTTTCATGATCTAGCTGAGGCGGGCATTCCCATGCTCAACTTTATAAATTTATTTTCATGTACATAGAGCAGATAATCGTCTGCAGTTGCAGACTGGTGATTCTTTATATGTAGAGTCATCATTCCTTAGCTTGGATGATCATCTGTGTAGCTTCTGTGTACATTTTATGTCTTTTTAGTCTTGAATATATCGCAACTCGGATGGATGAAACTAGATCTGGGGTGTTCAAACTCGTTCAATCTTCGCCTGATGTACAAGTCGATCCATGTGAAAAGATGTCTTGAAGTCGAACATGGAAAGACATCGCCTGATTACCAGCCAATAATGTAAGTTGTTAATAGGTGCGAGAGGAATCACTGATAATGATAATGACCCTCAAGGTACTACAGTACAATTTACGTGGTGTGAATATATGATCCGATGTTGAATACCATGAAAAATCTCTCGATCGAAGGCCATTGATGTAAACCTGTCGCCGGAAGTGAAAAACTTGCCATTGAGGCATGCAAGATTCAAAGTACTGAAAGGGTTGTTTCTGAGTCAAATTCTTGGATAATGGGCTGATGTTGACAAGAAGAGACTCGTTGTAGGAGGGCCTTGATGTATCCCACATCTACGACACAAAACAAAGAAAATCATTTTCTGGAGGTGAAAATGATTTGATGATACAAGGTTCAGGAATGGCGGTCATGAAAAATGGAGGGTGAAGGTATTGCAGTGAATGAGGCGTTAGTTGGATGGTGAATTCTTTGAATGACTTCTCTTAAACATATTGGCGACACTAAGATGGATTGGTAGCATTAACCCCAAAAGATGGATGGTACAGTGGACCAATGGTGATATGAACGGTGAAAGGAATAACCCAACCCGACTCAATCATGGTGATGGAGTGAAAGTGTCATGTTCAAGGGCGACCTGCTACCAATAAAATTCTTCAAGTTTTATTCCCTTTTTCCCTAGTCATTGCTGACCAGTACCTCTTTATTTTTGTAAATCTTGTGGAGGATAACATATTCTTGTTCTATAATTTTCGCTTCGAGCAAACCTGTTGCTATGTTTTAGCGAGCCTAGCAACAATGAAACTTGGTCTTGTCTGGGTGGACAAGTTTGTCGCTATTGTTTTAACAAGTTTAACGACAAGGATAACTCAATCCTTTTCATGTTTAGAGAGCTTGAAAAGGGATGAAAAGGAAACTCCAGCGGTCCTTTTTCATAGCATAATCCCTTAATTCTGAAAAAGTATAAAATAATACATAAGAGATGAGTTTTCAATTGCTTTAGTCAGCTGAAAAAAAAAATGCACTCAATCTTTTTGTGGGATAATCCCTCAGGTCCAAAAAGATTAAAATATGCAGGAGGGATGTCAATTCCCCTCACTTTAATGAATTGGAAAGGCAATTAGCTTAACAATCTTTTCATATTTAGCGAGTCTAAAAAGAGTTTAAAGTGGACTCGTTTTCTGAGGAACGAGTGGTGTTTAGGGTAGCAGCTGGTTCCAGGTAAGCTTGGAACTTCTCAAAACATGGTGATGTGAAGAGGGTGGCTAACAGAACCACTCATCGTAGATGTTCCTCAAAAGGGTAAAGAATCAAGTGAAGCATATAATCAGCCAAAAGAATGGAGGTGATGGCAGGAACACAACCAAGGCTCAAAAGGCTGACATTATGGCAATTACAAAGGTTATTTACCAAAGGTGGATTCATTTTTTAACGAGCTTGAATTGGGAGAAACTATGCTCAGTGGTAGGTTTATTTTAAATAAGCTTGAAGCATGCGATAAAATTGCTCATTTTGTCATCAAAGTGTTTAATTCGCTACTTAGCACATCATATTCTTTCATCAGTCGTCCAACCTGCTGAATCACTCCATCAAACTGATTAGAAATACATATATATCTATGAAAAATGAGTTAAAACTAACATTTTTCTTGAAGTACGTGAATAATAATCATAAAAATAGTTTTACCTCTCATTTTTACCATTTCATTTCAAATTTGGGATTTTGGAGCTCTGGAGTGGTTTTCCCCCTCAAATTTCATCAGCTAATTCCGTGAGATCTGGTGGACTATTCTTTACGCCATCTGGACCAGGTAGGAGCTAACCTTGAGCTCTTCATTTTAATTCCATCCTTTTCTGATTTTGAGCAAGCTTTTCCCTACTTGTAGGCCCTTTAGGTTTGAAGAACTCGTTCTCCATCCATCGCACTTGGCCTACATCGAAAAGTGCGATGCATATTGAGCTAGACACTAGCTAGTCAGTATGCATCTCACCTTGCTAAAAGGCAGGGTGAGATGGGTGCAGAAGGGAAACTTTGCACAGTGATTTTTCATGAAATTTTTTCCTGGTTTTGCTCAAAAATGGATCTTATTTCATGTTTTGTTTGTGTTTCAGATATTTGTCGAATCAATATGGTCGTCACATGGCCTAAACGTGAACATGAAGAGGAGGACATGATTTCCTTACATGATCAGGGCACAGTTAATGCATTACGAAACTGTGGTTTGCTCAAATTCTTCCGCATATCCAGCATGAGGCAAAAAATCAGTTTGTTGCAGTATTTCCTCGATGCTTGGGATCCAATCTGCCAGGTACTCCAGATTAGAGGCAAATCGATTCCATTAATAGTTGAGGATATCTATTTTCTTACGGGGTTATCGAGGAGTGGTGCCACACTCTCATTATCAGGATCTGCCCATGGGGGTGAATTCGTGAGGGATTATATTCACCAGTTTTGTAGAGATGGATCTCAGCCCAGTAGAGATAGCAAGATCAATATCCAGGATGTCACCGATCGGCCCTTGAGGACCATTTTATTCACCTTTGCTAGATTGGCTGGTACCATGGCTCTTCATTTGGCAAATAGATAATATATGCTGTATGCCTTGGAATGCCTGGAACCAAAGGTATTCAACTGGTGTGAGGCGATACTTCTGATCATAAAAGAACAACTCTCCAAGGTAAGGAATAGAAGATCCAAGAATTTTGGCTATGGTTCCATATTGACTGCTTTTTCATTGGAGAGGATTCCACTGATGCAACCTTAGTACATTTCACTAGGATTGCTAGCACCGAGGGAACCACAGATGCAGAGATGGGTTGATCTCATGGGCAGACATGTTGGTCAGTCACAAATTTCTTTCTCTGATTCCTTCTTTGAGTGGTTTGACCATCAGGAGATGGTCTTCGTGGAGTATCCATATGTTGGGATGGATTTCCGAGGCGACCCAGATTTGGTGTTATCAGCTGGTGAGCAGTGGAGTGATATGGGTAAAATTATTTGACCATATCTTTGTTTCTAAGTTTTATAACGTTTTTGTGTTTTTAACTCTTATCAAGACTAGTCAAACTCATATGTGTGTGCAAATATTGGGCCAGTGCGACTAGTGGCACACCCATAGGCGGCAGCTGACGTTCCAGCAGGAGAGGCTGTAGGGAGGGTAGTCCTTCATGATTTGGACATAGCAGAGACTCTAGCAGTGTTGCAGGATTAGATCGAGGGTCTCACTCTTGGCATTCAAGATGTGAGGACCGACAAGTTACCTTTGAGGTTACAGCAACATACTGTTGGCGTGCCGAGTCGATGGACTAGGCTCTTGCGTATGATCGCACAGGTGGTGACATGTTATCACCAACACCATTACTCTAGGGTTCTTTTCTGCATTTTGAGTTTCTTGGTCATATGACTGATTTTGTCTTGGACACAAAAGATTTTGAAAAAACTATAAACAGTTATATATTTTGATTTTCTGAGTTTTATTTTGGTTAAGTTATTCGATCCTTGACACATATGTTAATGTGAAATGCTTTTCTTTATAAATGCTGTAAATGTCTATCTAACACATAATTTGCTAATGAATCAGTTAATGTGTTTAAGTTTCTGGAAATGTGTTGATATTGAATGGAATCAAACTGTCTTTCCAAAATCCTGACTCTTAGGAACATACGATAAATAGCTGGGTTCTAAACAGAATAGATGCCAGTGAGCTGTAGAATGATGAGTTGCGAATCTAGTTTGACAACAAGTCAATGTATGCCATGTGAAATGGCATTAGGGAGAAGCTCAATCAACATGCTATACTCAGTGATGTTGTTCGTTGATTGACCAATACATATCCCCTTGAAACTCACTAACTTGCCGCTTGGAACAAGGGCTGCAGAAGATAGGTTCCGCGTACTACAACTAGCTCCGTCGGCGTACCCAACGAATGTTTCCAAAAAGTCTGACATCTGCAACAAATGCAAGGTGGATTACCTAACCAAAATGACAACTCTTAACGAAAATAAAAATGTAACAAAATCATATCTACAAAGAGATTACTATACTTAATCAAGCATAGTAACGCTTAATATACAACCCATTTCAGGCTTGCGATGGTGGAATCCCATCGTAATCTATGAGCTCATAGGCTTCTTTTGCCAATAATCATTTAACAATGTAGGGGCACATCCATAATGGTTTGAACTTACCTGCTCCCAATTTGTCAAAGTCCTGATCATAAAACAAGACCAGATCACCTTCTGAGAAGAAATGAGGCTTGACATGTTTGTCAAATTGTGCCTTGACACATTTCCTATGAGCTTCATTAGCCAATGCGACATCACGACGGGTTCCATCCAAGTGGATTAGTTCCAAAAAATGAGCCTCTTTCTCTGAAGTTTCGGGAAGTAGATCGATTGCAAGCTTGAGAGATGAAATTTCGCACTGAATCGGTAAGACAGCTTCTAGACCATACACCAATTGAAAGGGCATAAATTCGGTTGCATTTCTTAGCGATGTTCTATATGCCCATAGAGCTAAGTACAAGATTAAATGCCAATTCCATTTGGGGACTCCAATCATCCTTTGCAGCATGCGCTTCAGGACTTTGTTGATTGCCTCAACTTGTCCATTAGCCTGTGGATAATATGGAGTAGAACTATCATGGGATAGTCCTAATTTGGCAGTTAATTCAACCGTCATGTGATTGCGAAAATGCGATCCATGATCTATGACTATAGCCTACAGGATTCCAAATCTAGAGACTACATGATTGAAAAAGAAAAGAGCAGCCGTTTTTCCACTATTGTTTAATGTAGGCATCGCCTCAGTCCATTTTCTAAAATAGTCGAAAGTGACAATGATATACCCATGCCCCTTGGACGAGGTGGGGTGACATGTCATGAAATCAATGCCCCATTTGATAAATGGCCGAACAAAAACTATTCGATGTAATGGTGTAGGTGGTAATCTAGTTTTGTGGTTGAAAATCTGACAAGCATGGCAACTTTTGACGACGATTATGCAATCATTCAATATAGTAGGCTAGAAATAACCAGCTTGTAAGATCTTTTGTGCAGCAGCATGACCAGATAAATGCCCTCCACATGCGTCTGATAGTCATTTAGGACTTTTTCGGCCTCTTCATGCATGAGGCACCTTTGTAGAACTGTATTGACAGCAAGACGGTAAAGTGTATTACTGATGATCATGTATTCTTTGGGTTAGTATTGAATACGTGGCTGTTCAGAGTGAGAGGTGTTAGACCTAAAGGTTTGGGTTTGGAGATATACCAATATATCTCCGTACCATGGATCGCTTGACGATATCAGAAACAGAGTCTCATCCACGATTGATGCTTTAGATGTTAAATCATTGGATGACGATGGGAGGTCGCAATGTAACTCCACAAAGACTAGAGATTTCTTTGATTTGGATTTGGTGAATTCCAGATCAAACTCTTGCAAAATGGCTATCCATTTGGAATATTTTCCCACTAGTAATTGACGTGACATAATGTAGGTAATAGAGTTGCAATTTGACAAAATGGTAGTTTTGCGAAAGAGTATATAGTGTCGAAATATCTGTACGGATTGAACAACTGCTAAGGCCGACTTTTCAACATAGGAGTACTTGCTTTCTATATCATTTAAGTTGTGGCTTAAATAATACATAGGATGTTCTATTCCATTGTCTTGTTGTACTAAAACCATGGTGATGGTTGTATCTGTAGTGGCGAGATACAGGTTAAAGTCTTTTTGATAATCAGGAGCGTACATTAATGATGCTTTTACTAGGGAATATTTTAAAGCATTAAAGGAAGCTTGCACAACCTGATCCCAGTTGAAGGGTACTTTGTTTTTCAAAAGATGTGTATAACCTTTAGCAAGTTTGGCGTAATTTGGAATGAACCTCCTTAGAAAGTTTGCTTTCCCTTGGAGTTTTTGAATCTGAAGAAAATTTGAAGGTGGAGGCATGTCGATGATTGCCTAAATCTTACATGAGTCAAATCAAATTCCATCTTTAGAAACCATGAAACCAAGTAATCGACCAAAACCAACACAAAACACACACTTGTGTGGATTGAGTCATATCTTATAGTGTCGGCAACGTAGAAATATAGCTCTCAAATGTTGCAGATGATCAGTCCTCTTTCAAAAATGAGCTAGTAGATCGTCGAGATATGGTTGAACGATGTGCTTGATGTCATGGAAGGCATAGTTCATTGCCCCTTGAAAGGTTGCCTCTACGTTCTTCAAACTGAAAGGTAGTTTACGATAGATGAATGTGCCCCATTAACATAAAAATGTAGTCTTCGACTAGTCCTATGGGCGGATATTGATTTGATCGTATCCGGAAAATCCATCCATGAATGAAAATATTTCGCATCTAGCACATTCATCAATTATCTGGTTGATGAAGAGTTTAGGGTAGTTGTCTTTTGGAGAAGCTTGATTTACATCCCTATAATCGATGCACACTCTAATCATTCCTTGCTTTTTCATCACAAGAATAATATTCGATACCCAATCAGTGAGAGGAACTGGGTAAATGAAACCAACATTTAAAAGCTTTTCAACTTCTGCCTTAATGGCAGCGGCTTCCTTTGGGTGAACTAGTCGAAGCTGTTGTCGTACTGGTTTGACATCTTCATACATCTTGATTTCATGTTCAACAATGCTCGAGTCAATGCCTAGAATTTCTTCATATGACCATGCAAAGAAATCTCTGAATTTGCGAAAGAGAGTGCAATATATTTCCAGTTCTGAAGGAGAACAAGATTTCCAACATGAATATTCTTTACAACATTATGTTTGGTCGAGATATTAATAGCGATAGTTTCTTCAATATTTGATAGATTTCACTCGAAATCCACCGTATTTACAGTATTTGATAGAAAATAAAAAACTAAATGATGATTAAGGTCACTAGAATAATATTCGTTGTTCCCTTGAAGGTGGGAACGATGGTGGTAATCTTCCCATTGTGCCTCTCCTATCATCATCGACCGAATGATTCCTTCATTCGTAGAATGTATAGAAGACCAAGGATCAGAAGAGGTGCCATACTCTAGAGACCTATCTATCCAAACACTTGCTGAGTGTTGATTTGGGTTTGCTGTCCATGCCCAGAAAATTGATTGCTACAAAGATTCTATAGGGCTTGGGGGCAACACCTGGCGATGATCCATAATATCAAAATGGTCAGAGTTCTTCTTAATCTTTGATGATATAGAAGATATCATATGACAGGTTTCCACTGTGGCCACTTCCGCCAGATTACTTGGAGGTCGGAGGGCAAATGTACTCATCAAGGATGGGTCTTTTAGGAGACCTACTCTGACATTTTGAAGTGATTGAGAGCTTCCATGGATCAATGGAATGCTTCTAGTAGCTTGTGAACTATTGCAGAAAAAGGTTAGTTGGTCAACGATTGTAATTCTGCTTTGGAAGGGAAATGCAATCTTTCTAAAATATGTTGACACAACAGCAGCCATAGCATAAATCTACGGCCTTCCCACTAAGATATTGTAGTCAAGGTTTCCATCAATTACCTCGACTTCAATTTCTACTGTCTTGCCCCCAGTTCAATCTACAAGTTACTTGATATCCCATACGGCCTGTATGTTCTTCCATCAAATGCTTTTAATGTTGTTGATGATCGTGACAAGGGTGGTGAGCCTAAAATTTTCCAGCAACTCATTGACATAATACAGGTAGATGCCCCCTCATCAATGATTGTTCGATGAACAATTTTATTGAAGGTTTTTACCTATATAAGGAAAGTGAGTTGGGCCAGTAACTAAGTTTTGTATCCTTTATAGTTAAAGGCCAGAAGATTGGAATCCACTGGATCAATCCCACCTATTGCTAATAACAAAGGTTGCTTTTGGGAGGGGAAATTCTACAATACTTCAAGTGTCGACATGGCGGATGGCGATTGGGCTAGATCCTCCTCTATATTATAATTTTGTGCTACTCGGGCACGAGGATTAAATGTCAATTTATGTACTACTCCCTTTGGTGGCTTTATAGTTAATTAAGGAATGATAGGCGGAACAAATTTTGATGAAGTCATTGTCGAACTACTGGGTTGATCTGTAGCGTTGTTGTTCGACGACAGTGGATTCCCATAATCTTTATTCCTTGTTGATATCAAAGCATCATTTTGCTGTTTTGAGATGACTAACATAAGCACTTGGGATGGGGAAGCATGATCGATAGAAACCAGATTAGTTTTTGGGTTTGGAAACGGATCAGTCAATACCATTGAGGTACTTGAAGTCTTTAAAAATTTCGTGACTTCAACTCGATGTGGACAATCTCTCATATAATGGTCCTCATTACATATGAAACATGGCTGATTAGGTTTCTTTCGCCTAGTAGGGTTTCTAGAAGATTCGTTAGGAGTCGAATATTCATGTTTCTTCTTTTTGTTTTTCCCTTTCTTCTTGCCCCTTGTTTGCTTTGGTTCTTTTCCCTTGTCATATGACACGACATTAACCTCCGAGGCAAGAATTTTGTCATTTTCTTTTTGGCTAGAAACTGCAAGGGCTTTACTAGATGGAGCCTTTGCGGTTTGCTTACTTGAGGTACCAATCATGCCATCACCAGCATGATAATCCTTGTTTGATTTAGGAGGGGGAGGAACGGAAAATTCTAGTCTAGGAGCGTCAGTAATGTTGTCGTAGAGCATGCTGAAATGAGTATAAATCAAGTCTAAATATTGTGCACGGGCAATGACTTTCTCTTCAGTGATAACTCCTCCTTTCGCCACATCTTCAGCAATAGAAGGGAATAATGACTTAATAAACCACTCATCTAGAAGCTGATCAGGAACATACGTCTTTACCATTTGACGATGACATCACCACTCATGAATATGATTAGATATGTGAGTGGCTGTTGTTTGTTTAAAGTTGGTAAGGAGTTTTGTTCCCATTTTGTACCTTATGGGTAATTGAAAGTGAGTTAGAAAAGTAGTGGCAAGGGCACTAAGTTATCAAACGAAGCTCTAGGCAATTCAATATACCATTTTGCTGCCAGACCAATTAGCATTCACTAAAAAAGGTGAAGCCTAATCGAATCATCATTTAGGGTGTTAGATGAGCACCATAAATGAAAAGTCATTACATGATTTGATGGATATTCCTCTGGATTTCCATTGAATTTAGGAATATTAGAGGGAAGTTTATGAGGAATCGTTGGCCACCAAGGGGCGTGAGCAATTGGATCATTCGTCAGCCGGTTCAGATTTAGTAATTCTAGATTTGCTACAAAAGGCAACTGTTGATTTAGGTTTGGCGAAGCATACCAAGGATAACATGGGATCACCTGAGCAACAGGTCTTTGCATACCAACATAATGTATTTGATGCTAATAACTTTGATAAGGTTGATGGGCATAACCATTATGGTATGGTTGTTGATAACCATTTTGAAAATGTGTTTACCCATTACCTACAAAGCCTTGTTGCTTAGGTCCTTAGTAAGCTTGCTGGAATTGCGGTTGGTGATATTGTACCAGCCATGGTTGTTGGACCATTTGTTGTTGCCCAATACTGGATGATTGACCAAGATGCGGAGTGATAGTACCATTTTGAGCCTGAGTCATTCCAGGTAAGGAAGCACTAACCTGAGGTTGTGATTGAGACGTAGAGGCAAGAGGTTGTTATATTGCAACCTGAGAGACTTAAGGTTGACACACAACAGGCTATGCTTGTACTTGCGATACAGTCACAATAGCAGGTGTAGTGGGAATATTCAACATAGGTTGGGCTGGTTGCATTGAATATACAATCCTTGGTTGTTGAGGTAGTATTGGTATCCAACCAATGGTTGTAATTCCAGTTTGACCTGAATTTTGTTGTAAACTGTCATATGGTTGCTCTCTAGGAGGGAACAATGAGAAAGAATATTGCCCCCCATATGGTGGCAATCCAGTTATCAAAGGATAGATTGGTCTTTGAAGACTGACTTGCCCAAATTGATACTGACATGCAGGATCAATTTGTTGAGTTTCAACATAAGAAATGCTAGATAGGATTCTAGATGAACAAATAGGAACAAACCATGTCATCGAAAAAGTCCCTGGCTAGACTCCATCTAGTGGTTGATAACTAGTTGGGACAGATGGTATACCAGCAAACATCATCAGAATAGCAGCAGGAAGTTCTGCTGTGGCTGTATTGGATGACATAGTCCTAGATGTTGATGGTTTTTCAGACATATTTATGGAGCCGAAGAAGGTATAGCTTCTACAGTAACAGACACTAGAGGGGTGACACCTTCTGAATTCTGGAACTAAAATTCCAAATGTTTAGGTAAGTGAACTTAATTTTCGGATCGGCTCTAGATGGAGCTGTTTCAGGTATACAAGTGTCTACTGTTACACTAGGATTAGTTCTAATGTCGTCTTGTAACTGTGGAGCTTCTTCTGTAAAGGCAGATGTACGAGAAACGATTGGAGTAACTATAGTCTCTGATGATGTTGAAACACAAGTTTCAAATAAACCAAGAGAATTGGACTCAGTTAAATGAGATTGTTTTGCTTGGAATGGTTTCGTCTTTGGAGTCAAAGACATTTTGCTTGCTATTCTCCATGAACAATGGGGTTTTCATTGACTTTCTTCCACGATTGCGGATTACTTGATCAACTCAAAATTAAGGGTAAAATGATGTTATTCCGAATTAAATAAATTTTAATGACACTTTGACACAACTTTGCTTTTTCAATTTTTAAGAGTCGAGAAAAAGCTAAGGATGACTCTAGTCGCCTTCGATTTTTAATGAGCCTGAAGTGACAAGTGCTCAGATTGACCTTTTATTTTAAGGAGTCGAAAAGGAACGAAAGTGACTACTCTAGAAATCTAGATAGAGGGATTACCAAACCAATCGCAAAACTGCAATATACACCTTGGTGGTAAATAAAAGAGAAATTACCAAGGACTTATGTATGGTAGTCAATCTTCCTAAATGTTGTGTTCAGTGCATTGCGATCAATAGGGCGGTAGACACAACTTCCTATGGATAAAGGATATTAGCCTATTGTGGTCTCCCAATATATACTCAATGGTATGGGGAGCTTAAGTCTGTGCTAGCACTTGTCGTATCAAAGAGGAGGAATCACCCAACCTTCGATGAAAACGATAGTTACTAGTTTTTATGATGCCTGAACACGTCTCTAGCCTAGACCTCTAGATGTGTTTCGTTAGGTTCCAGAGCATTGTTAAGTTCATTGAGATTTATTTTGGAGTTGATCTTGTTTATAAGTTTGTCTTTCAAGGTTCACTGCATGATGTAGATGTAAAATTCCTAAATATGCAATCTAAAATGATAAATAGTCGTTTTTTTTAGCAATGAAAATCCTAGCTACTAAGGAAAGAAAATTATGATTCTTTCAATAGAGAGAAAATATCACACACTAAATGCACTTTTCCTAAATCATTTTTGCACATAGTCTAAATGCAAATGCAAATGCATGTATTTGTTTTTTGTTTCCTTAATGTGAGAATACAAAAAAGAAAAACTAAGTATAGATCTGAACTATTTTCTTCAAAGCGACATTTCGACAATTTATTTTCAAAATGAAGGAAGACTAAATGACACTTTTCGATTTCTAATGGAAAACTGCTTTCGACACTTCAAATATTAACAATTCAAATCAAATACAATGACAAAAGTACAATTAACTATCTAGAGGAGGAAGACTTTACAAAACTCTTCTTTTTTACTCAAAATGTCAATTATGACACTTTTTGCATCAAAAACAAGAGTTTGATTAAGCTACTTTCTCACGAAGGATCGTAAATTATGGACAAATACATAAAAACATTTACTAATCTTAATCAATGGAGGCTGAAAAATGTAAAGGAAGGAGGCTTTAGCAATGAGATACTGATCATAAGCAGCAAAACCACTGAATAGTGCTGAAAATAAGGAGGAAAAAACCCAAATTTCAAAGAGAGAAATAGTATTACTCAGTCATCGCACATGTGCTTCTTAGAAACAAGGATGCATGTCACCTGCTACACACGTGAGGTGCAATGCATACTGGTTTCTAGTTACAAATAGTGTGATGGGCTAGGGAGCAAAACTGAGGTGGGTTTTCGCTCAAATTTGTAGCTAAGTTCAGTGATTTAGGCTGAGCTACTATGAACAGTAAAGAACAAAGTACAGTGGTATGATATTAGGAGGTTATTGGGCTACCACAAGGGCATTTAGAATGCTTGTAGGTTAGATTTTTAGTTCATAAACCAACCCAAAGATTGATTGAAGCAACATTCATATACTTTTCAATTACATAGCAAGAGTTGTTCGAAGGCTATCTAGCTAACCTCAGGCTTCGTCTGTAGTTTATAAAGTAAAAAAAAATAAAAAACAAGCAAACTATTTGATCCCTAGTGGAGTCACCATTTTGTTTCCGGGAAAAATAGTGACTTTTCGATCTGCTAGTCCCACTAAGATTGGTAGCTATCTTAGAAGCAAACAATCAAATCACTTTGCAATTTCCTTTATGTGTGATAGATAAGAGAGAAGTAAAGGGACCAACCTGGATCTTCTGCTTGACTCCTTGCTCGATTTCTCTCTCCCTTGATAGATCTTGCAACTCCTCTCCTACTTGCCCCTCTTAGAGAATACATGTAGAGACAAAGTAACAAAACACCATCAAAGCATCTTGATCTATAATACCATAAAGAATGCAAAATCAGAAATACATTGTTCATACAATTGTATTCACAAATAACAAGATTCACAAATACACGATTGTATGGAGGAAAACTAAAAGAACTTTATTAATAGTAGAAGGGAGAATTACAACGCAGCTGTTTGATCCAACATCATCCTCCCAGGATCAAAGCCCTCTTCACCTCATGAAAAACAAGATCACCCAACAATACAATGTCCCTTCTCAAAGATAAACCAACAACACTTCCTTATAAATTACAAAGTTCCCCTCTCTAGATCTCTCGGATGAGGAATCCATTTATAGATGTCTGCAAGGGTGTGAGTTAGCTTTAGGTTTTTGATTAGCGTCATTCCACTCATAGTTCTTAGTTCCACTTGGAGATTTCATTGATCTCTTACTCATCCCTAGGCGAAGTCAGAGAGACAAGTGTCATAGGAGAAGTTTCTAGAAGATTCCATGAGCATCCACTTAGAAAACTATCTCAGTCATTTGTCCATTCTCGCTCATTGCACCTTATAGAAGGCCTCTTATGTATACATCACTCTTATCTAGTGTAGGGTCCAGTATGCATTGTACCTTGACAGTTGGGTAGTCAGTATGGTCCAGTTTTGGCCAGTTCTGAGTGGTTTTTCAGGTGGAACTTCTGGGAAATGATGTAATCAGTTGACCATGATCCTTTAGGGTATGAAACAACACTTTTATGGGTTAAAGAGCCCTTGGTTTATCGACATATATGATTGGGGTTGAAGTGCCAAAATATGTCTATAACACCAGTCTCCTAGCTTGGCCATTGAGATTGCGCAACACACAATCTCTCCCAAGCCCTAGCCTAGCCTGAACTGCACATTGCGTAGTTATGGTCATCAAGCTTCAAACCTAACTACTAGGACCGCATAGTGCATAGTTCCCATAGTCAATTAGTCACCCATGTCTGTCAAAATTTTGGAATCCCTCTCACAATATGCCCTAATTGTTGCTTGATCATGATGTGAAGTTAGATTTGCAAGAGCTAATGTTTGCTTGCCATGAGTGTCCTTTCTGTCCTAGAGGTACCACACTTGTGAAGAAATTCTCTCCAGCAGTCATTA
Organism: Pinus taeda; assembly: GCA_000404065.3. NCBI lineage: Eukaryota > Viridiplantae > Streptophyta > Pinopsida > Pinales > Pinaceae > Pinus > Pinus taeda. The sequence continues at coordinate 35,039 of APFE031693467.1, forward strand.
TACCATGGCACCAAAGAAAACTGCTCCAAGAGGGACCACTGAAAGTAGTATCGGGGAAGCAGTTGAGAAAGCGCTAGTTAACTTGCCAAAATATGCAAACACTCAATTGTTCATAGAAAATGAGTCAACACTAACATGGGAGAAAGTCCAACAACATTAGCAGAAGGAAACAATCTAGTACAAGATTAGGGAAAGAGGAAGTTGCTAACATAATAGAGGGAGAACAAAATAGTAGAGTGGAATAATATTCAATCTTCATGTAGGAAGCTTTGGCAATAGAAGACAAAGGAAGCAAAGGACACAAACAATAGAGCAAAGCAAGAGAGAAAAGCAGAGCTTGTAGGTAACAAAACTTAGATTGCAACAAGTAGAACAAGAACTGAAGGAAGAATGAGAGTTGAGGAGTAAAGAACAGGAAGAGAAGCAGAAGTAGGAAGAATAATAAATGCAAGGTGTGATGATAGAGGAAACAACACCCATACAAGTTGATGAGCTGGAACAACTAGTAGTTGAGGAAGAGAGTGAATAGATGCAAGATCAAAAGCTTGCTTAGAAGATTGAGCAACTAATTGAAGTGAAAAACATGGAGTTGGAACAACAACCATAGAATGAAGACATTAACCTTATGCCAAGAGCACTTGAGGTCATCTCTCAGTCTCCACCACCTCCAGTGTGAGAACAATTCTGGATCAAGCAAGGGGATATTGTTCCCTAAGGATGATTTGGTCATGGATGTGTGCAATCTATCATTTGATGAGTTGTAGAAGAAGATCATATAGGCATGAAGGAATCCCTTTTCGGATGATCATGAATCACTTGCATTCATCAATGAAAGGGTGATATTTTTAGACACCAGGAAACATCCAACTGCCCTCATCGAAGCAAGGATAGCCTATATAGGAGAAACAAGCTCAAATTTACGTACCTATTGGTCAAGAATGAATAACTCAAAAATAACTTCTAGGCTTCTAGGAAAGAGGTAGAATAACTATGAGCATTAGTGCAGAATATCATTTTCACAATGAGGGAAATTAAGACATCGATACTTTCTGAAGTATCAACTTTTGAGGGTAACTTGCGGAAGCTCTATGACAGATTTCTCACTGTGAATAAAGCAATTTTCCATGTGTGTGGCCTACAATAGTGGAGAAAAGAGTTTGTTAAAACTCTTAAGAACATAAATGCTACCATCGCTTATGTACAAGATTGGACAATGCAGTACAAAGGGACCTCATTGAGTTAGTAAAGAAGATGAAGCCACGGGTAGAGCTGGAAAAAGAAGAGGTCCAAATGTTGATACAAAACTATGAGCATCTCACCCTATTCACCAGTAGCATGCATGCCTCATATGTGCGGTTGTACAGTAATTTGGATGTCATGATGAGAATGCACAAGATCCCATCAAATTTTTCCCTCACTGATTGTAGACCCAAGAACCAACTCTAACTAGAGATCGATGAGTACATGGAGCATCTAAGATGATAGGCCACCATGGAAGACATGTAGCTAAAAGAACACAACATGTAAAAGTACATCAGTGGCCCTATCAAGGATAACACCATGCTGCACATTCTTTAGAATGAGTTGGATACATGTTCCAAGACTATATACCCAGATTCCATGGAGGCAAGAGTGCATTATTAGAAAGACACCATCAACCATTTTGGGGACATCATTACCCAGTAGCAAGGCTAGCATCAATATGTGACCAAGAAGCATCAAGTGGAGGTTACCAAGTTGGTCTTTCCCTGGACTTCAGAGTCATAGTGTTTTGTCTTGTTAGGCCGTCTCTAGCCTATTTTGTCTTACATGAGTACATGTGGAAAATATAATTTTATTTTTAAATATGTTGTATGTGAAATTCCAATTGTCATTAGTGGAATGTGAAAGGTCGTCATGTTATGTAATGAGTTACTGGTAAGGAAGTTGAAGAGTCATGAGGGTATTCAAAGAGTCACAAAGGGGGATGTCAAGGGTCACCCTATAGGCTTTGTTATAAATAGAACCTCATAACTCATAGAAGGGGATTTTGGGAGTCAAGCTTTTGGCTAGGCTTAGGCTTAGAAAAGGCTTGGGAGTATTGCGAAGAGCCTTGGATTCTCCATAGTGTAGAGCAAGGGTAGGTCTTTGGAAGAGCATGTGTTCTTGACCGTAATGATTCATTATTGGTGCTAGTGGTAGTCAATGGTGTATGTATGGATGGAAATTTCACTTATAATAATAATATCAGAGCCAACATGATTTCATGCATATGTTGTTATTGTAGTTGGACTATTCTAGTTTATTTAGCAATGTATGTTGTTTAACTCATGCATTCTCTTATCAACTAATTTGTATGCAATTGTATGAATCATGTTGGCTGCGTGTTGTTGGATTAACTTGTCACTTTAATTTGTGGACTATTACAAATATTGGCTTGCAATGTCATTCTGCTCGTGTGTTCCTTTAAATATGCATACTATTACAAGCTTCTAAGGGATGCACATCCTTTTCCCTTCTATGTGATAGAACCTTCATGCATCACACTTGACTCTTTGTAGGGTCACACACTTGCTCTCACCCAAAGTTATCTTACTTACCTCTGCGTGGTACTGTGGTCAAGGATTACACTACCACTCACTACTGGGACTCCTACTCCAAATGATTTGAGGTCTAGTTGAGACTTCATATCGAGGAGATCCCTTGAATGATGGTGGGTCCAACACCATCAAAATTTCTAGTGCTATAAGGAGGGACAAATGACAAGATGAGACCTTGAAGTTTGTTTTGAATTTTTGCACATATTTCATGACTTCTATTGAAATCGCAACCCCATAATGTTTCTCGACCACAGTTGATTTTGAAGCACCAACGAGCATTATACATGAATTGTCCAAATATAAGTTCAATGGTGACAACAGAACATGCTTGTTCAGGCACACAGTTGCCTTCACTAGCTTCTGCGACAGGGATGATGTCCCCTCAGATGACATTTCCTATGGGTTGTTCACTTCATGTTCGAAGGACACGCAAAGAAATGGTGTCACACATTTCCCACAACCTTTATACACTCTTTCGATCACATCTTCAAAGAATTATGTCGTCATTTCGTTCTTTATAACCATCAAGAACTTAGTCAAAAGAGTTTAAAATTGAAAAAATTACCTAATGAATCTCTTCAATATTTTCACAATCATTTTCTTCACTACTTTTATGAATTTCCCGAAGATGAAGTTGACTGGGTATTTATGGATAAAATATTTCATCATCTTGTTCACATATCTGAGAATCCACATGAGTTAGAATATTTCAAGCCTCTCCCAACATATCACGATGTTAAAACTTCTAAATATGAGATGGAAAAGGTTGTTTTCCCAAGTGACCCTTCACCCCCTTCTCATTAATAAACTCTACATCTATAGGTCATGGTGGGAGAAGTTGAGAATCCACCTACTAATCTGTCATCATTTCCTCCTGCCCCATTTGCTCAGGATTTCTATCCAGATTTGGACTGTAATGTTGATGGTTGTCATGTGGTATTATCTCCTCAACCTCCGTCTGTTGTCTCATTACATCCTCTGGATTTTGGTGTGTTGGGTTCAACCATCTCAGATATCACATGTGATGTTCATGAGGATCAATTATTGGACAAATTTGGTGTTGAAAATCTAGCCTGCGGTATCATTTTTGATGAGTATGTGTGGGAGTTTGAACAATAATCTATGGTGAAGGATGACCTACTTCTATCTGTGCCCTGTCCACTTTATTCTTATATCTTCCACAATTATGTTATTTCTATTCCATCTTGTGAAAATTCATTTGCAGATGTTTCTATTTCTAATCATTCACAAAAAACCTGGGGTGCCAATTTTCATTTGATTGCAAAGAGGAAAAATATGTCTTCCCTGATCCACCCCATCTCTCATCTCACCTGTCTAAAAACATAAAGGGTGAAATTTCTCATTTTTCATCATCCCATCTTTATGTCCATCATCTTGAGTTTTCTAATCATGGTTGTCGTGATATTTTCGTTCATTCATTTGATCACAATTCTGATTTGTCTATAATTGATCTTTCTAAGCCACTGGTCTTTGATGATCCATATTCTAATGTATTGGAAACTCCTTAAGCTATCGAGGCACTTAAGCTCGAGCTGATGGTTATGTTAGGTTCTCGTAGCCTTGAGGTTAGTTCCACTTTAGATAAAAAATTTGTTTAATCTTTCTAGGCTCCTCATCCCTTTGTTATTCACATTGAGAATCAATCTATTTCACATTTTTTGCTTCCTCCACTGGAATCACACAATCCTATTTCTTATGCATTGGAGGAGTCATATGTTGTAAGCACTGCTATGAAACAAAAGTTTTCTTCTTTCTTTATGTTTTCTCTTTTTTCAAGTTCAAAGGTGTGTACATGCTTGTATTTCACACAAAATGCAACAAGGTAGCATGGTACATCCACAAAATGCCTTTCATGTGCTTTCTGTATTTACTTTTCTGTGGACGCATTCAAGCTTTGAACGTATTGGTTTGCATTGCTTTATCTCTCTTGTTGGCCAGTTTTCTTGCGTATTTTTCTTTTCAATGATGCTTTCGCCTAGATGGGCCAACCAATGCACTGGTGGCTACGTTGGAAGTATCACTTTACATGAGTTGGCCTATGCTCTACTTAGGTCAGGAGTAGGAGTAGGGTTTTCCTACCTAATTTTTTTCTTGATTTTCTTACTTTGTTTTTCTTTTTCTTACTTGTTCCCTTTGTTTACTTATTTTCTCACCCGTAGTTTAGTTTCTGAATGAAACCGTGTTTGGCTTCTTAGACAAGTAGGGTGAAATATAGGAGGAGCTTGTACAACTATCAACACTTGGTTATCTATCTATTTCCTCTATTTATGTGAATCTTGCATTCCTTCTAGTTGATGATACCTTGATGGAAAATATGTTCCTTTCAGAGAAAGTCATGGAAAAATCATGATTCTTTCACTCTTAACTAGTACCACCTACTTTAATCGGTTTTCTATATTCGGTTAAACCTTGTCAAATGATTCAAGTAGAGTAAGGAGAGGGGGAAAACCTTAACAAGTATGTCAAAGGTATATATAAATATCCTTCTCTGAAGGGACAACCTCTTATGCTCTCAATAATTCAGGATCCCTCTTTTGCCTCATGAAATAAATAAGTGCCTATGCATAGTTCTTTGAAAAATGAAAAAAAAGGAAAATGAAATAAAGGTGAAAGAAGAGAAAGGAACCCTACATAGGGAGGTGAAGAAAGTAACTTGACTGGGGTACTTTCCAGGCTCGCTGGCAATGGAGCAATGCTTGTGTTCCTAAAGTGACTCAACTGAGGTACTGCCCATGCCTACTGGTAGTGAAGAAACACTAGAGATGAAACTAAAACTATGAAAATATATATTACTTATGCATTTATATGCCCCTCATATCCAATTGAAAAAACTCAGTTTGACTTGGCTTGGTATGTGTGTTGCTGATAAAGAGAATGGTAGGGAATACATACTTAACTCAAGTTAAATGAAGAAGTATGATTATCGAAGAACTGAACAATACTTCTGGAAGAGTTAGACTTTTTTTTCATGAGACATGGTCCATACATAGAGCTAGAGTCCTACCAGTGTGTTTCCAATGTTGTAGCGGCTACAACCACCCTCCAAAAGTTTTCCTATTCTTCATTTTGGAGTGTCCCTTATAAATCAAAACAACTCATCTCACACTGATCCAAGTACTTGTGCTTTAATTAAGCCTCATCCTTTGCATATTGGCTTGTGTTTTCTTACTTATCTTACTATCTAACCCATAAGCTAATCCCTTGACTTGGTTTTCATCCATTTCTGGGCTTGCCTTAGTGAACTACACAATCCTTTAGACCAACTAGTCTTTCTCTCGGGAATTGTGCAGTCCAAACTGATAGTGAGACTTGAGCTCAAGAATGGAATAGTGCTAGATGGAAGCCATACTTGAGCTTCGAAATTTCCTAAAGCATGAGAGGCAACCCAGAGCTAATCAAGCCAAAAATTGGCAGAACCATTTCTTCTCAGAAACTACTCAATGCATGAACCAGAGAGTTGTCCAATTCTTCCTAGAACTACATAATCTTTCCAGGTAATGCATGGTAGTTTTCCAGAAAAGAAAAAATCAAAGAGAATCCCTAAAAAATAGGGATCTATTATTAGTTTCCTAAAGGTGGCACATTGCTATCTTTAGAAGTCTCCGCCAAGTGTTTTTTTTGTCCTTGATCTCAAGCATGCGCATCATAAATTCCAATTTGCTCAATTTTATGTAATGGAAACCTCTAGAGCTCATGTGTACATTCGATCATCAAGCCCTAAAATTCGCAATGAGATCAAGGAGCCTTTGCAGAATTGTATTCTCTTTTCCGGGTGAGTTTTGATTTTATTTCCTTTTGTCGCTTATTGTTATTTAGCTTGTGAGAGTGTTATTTCACTTGTTTCTTTGAATGAATTCTGGTGTTTTAACTTGTTTTAGCTTGTATAAGTCTTGTTTAAATTTATAAATTTCCTTTCCCAAGTGTCAAATGAGTTTTTCCCTTTTTTCACCAATGGTTGTTGTTGCAGCAACTCTCTTTACATGCTTTGTTTTCCTTTAGTTTAATCAATTGCTGCACTTGTTTCACATGAATGCATCAACACTTAGTCATATCTTCACCTATAATCACATCATCCTTCAAATATGATTTATTTTCACACTCCCCATAGGTAGATTTGGGCTCTCCTTACTAGATTTCACACTTAACTACATGCACTGCACAATTTGGGAGCTCAAGGCCTATGCCTTGGCTTCTGGAATTGTGCAGAGACTGTCCTGGGCTGGCACCAACTACACATTACATAGTTCTAGGAGAAAGTCTCACAGCTTGGCTACTGATAATGCACAATGTGTAGTCTCTCATAGGCCTTGGCCTAGACTAAACTGCGGATTGCGTAGTTCCAGTCATTAAGCTTCCACACTGATTGTTGGGATTGCATAGTGCAGAGTTCCTAAAGTCAGTCAATCACCCTTGTTATTAAAAATTATGTAATCCTTAACATCAAATGGCCTCATTAATTCTTGATCATGCTATGAACTTAGATTTGAAAGAGCTAATGTTTTCTTGCCATGAGTGTCCTTTCTGTCCCATAGGTACCACAATGTGAAGAACTTCTCTCCAACAGTCATTGTATCATGGCACTAAAGAGAGTCACTTCAAGAGAGACCACTAAAAGTAGTATTATGGAATAAGTTGAGAAAGTTCCAGTTAAATTTCTAATATATGCAGACACTCAACTGTTCATACAAAAAGAGTCAACACTAACATGGCAACAATTCCAGCATAAGTAGAAAAAAGTAGAAATCTTGTACAAGATCAAGGAAAGAGGAAGTTGCTGACATAATAGAGGGAGAACAAAGTTGCAGAGAGAAAGAAAATTAAATCTTCATGCAGGAAGCTTTGGCAATAAAAGAAAAAGGAAGCTTAGGACATAGACAACAGAGTGGAGGAAAAGAGAAAAATAGAGCTTGCAGGTAGTAGAATTGAGATCATAGCAAGAAGAAAAAGATCCGAATGAAGAACGAGAGCCAAGGAGGAAAGAATAGGAAAAGAAGAAGAAGCAGGAAGAATAACAAAGGAAAGGCACAATGATGGAGGAAACAATGCCCATACAAGTTGATGAGCTCGAACATGCAGTAGCTGAGGTAGAGAGTGAAGAGATGTAGGATGAGGAGCTTGCTCAGCAGATTGAGCAACTGATTGAAGTGACATACATGGCTTTGGACCAAGAGCCACATAATGAAGACACTAACCTTATGCCAAGAGAATTAGAGGCCATCTCTCAGTCTCCACCACCTTTAGTGTTAGAACCAGTCCTGAGTGAGCAAGGGGATATTGTTCTCTTTGACGATGATCTCGTCATGGATGTGTACAATCTATTGTTTGACAATTTGTAGAAGAAGATTATACAGGCATGAAGGAAGCAGTTTTCGGATGATCACACATAACATGCATTTGTGAAGGAAAGGGTGATAATGGAAGAGACCAGGAGACATCCAAATGCTCTCACTGAAGCCATCTCGGCCTATGTAGGAGCAACATGATCAAATGCTATGTACCTGAGGGTTGAGAATGAACAATTGGAAAGGAAATTGGAGGCTTCTAGGCAAGAGTTAGAACAAGTTGAAGCATCAATGCAAAATTTCGTTTCCACATTGGGGAAATGAAGACAATGATAATTGTTGAATTATCAACACTTTAGGGTACCATGCAAAAGCTCTATGACAAATTTGTCATTGTGCATAGAGCAGTTGTCTGCGTGCATAGTCTACAGTACTGGAGCAAAGAGTTTGTTTAAAATATCAAGAAAATACATGCTTCCATCACCTATGTACAAGAGTGGATAATGTGGTACAAAGGGGTGCTGGTTGACTTAGTAAAGAAGATGAAGCCATAAGGAGAGCTGGAGAAATAAAAGGTCTAGATATTGATCCAGAACTGCAAGTAACTCACTCCATTCACTAGAAGCATACAAGCCTCCTATGTGTAGTTGTACAGTAGTTTCGGTGTCATGATGAGAAAGAACATGATCCCATAAATCTGTTCTCTCATTGATGCTAGACCCAAGAAACAAGCCCAGCTCGAAATCGATGAGTACATGGAGCATATAGGATGAGAGGTCCATAGGAAAGAATTGGACCTGAATGCACACAACATACAAAAGTACATTGGTGGTCCTTTCAAGGTCAAAACCATGTTGCACATACTTCATAATGAGTTAGATACAGGTTCTAAGGCCATATACCTAGATGCCATGGAGGCAAGAGTCTGCTATCAGAAAGACACCATCAAACCGTTTGGGGACATCATCAACCAGTATGATCATTGGAAGCAATATTTGACTGAGAAGCACCAAGTGGAGGTTACCGAGTTGGTCTTTCCCCAGACTTCAGAGTCATAGTGTTTTGTCTTGCTAGGCCATCTCTATCCTATTTTGTCTTACATGGGTACAAGTGGAAATTGTAATATTATTTGTAAATATGTTGTAAGTGAAATTCCAAGTGTCATTAGTGGAATGTGAAAGACATCATGTTATGTAATGAGTTACTTGTAAGGAAGCTGAAGAGTCATGATGGTAGTCAAATAGTCATAAAGGGAATGTCAAGGGTCACCTCACCCTTTGTTATAAATAAAACCTCATAACTCATAGAAGGGGCTTTTAGGAGCCAATATTTTAGCTAGGCTTAGCCTTAGAAAAGGCTTGGGAGTGTTTTGAAGAGCCTTGGCTTCTCCATAACATATAGCGGGTATACTTCTTTGGAGGAGAAAATGCTCTTGAGTGCAATGTTCCACTATTGGGGCTAGTGGTTGTCAATGGTGTATGTATGGATGGAACTTTCACTTATAATAATAATATCAGAGCCAACATGCTTTCATGCATATGTTGTTATTGTAGTTGGACTATTCTAGTTGCTTTAGCAATGCATGTTTTTTAAAGTACGCATTTGCTTATGAACTACTTTGCATGCAATTGTATGAATCTTGTTGGATGTGTGTTGTTTGATTAACCTGTCCCTTTAATTTGTGGACTATTCTACATTTTATCTTGTGATGTCATTCCGCTCGTGTGTTCCTTTCAAGCTATGTAGTATTATAGGCATCTAAGGGGTGCTACCATAGTCAAGGCATTACACTACCACCCACTGCTGAGACTCCTACTGCAAACGGTTTGAGGTCTAGTTGGGACTTCATATCGGGGAGATCCCCTGAATATTAGCAAGTCCAACACCATCAACAATGTTATTTGAAGGGGAATGATAAAGTTAAAGGGAAGTGGCCACTGAAGTGGGAAATACCTCAAGATGCAGGTGAGAAAGATAATATTGTTCCTTACAAGAAGTTTAAAGCAATTGAGAAGGGACATGGGTCACAGTCTAGAGAGCAGCAAAATAGAGGTGATGACAGAGGAACATTGCAGTGTTTGATATGTGGCAAAGATAATCGCATGAAGGATTATACATTGTACTAGGGTAGTAGGCCTCAAATCTATAGTGCTCAAGAGGTGCATATAGTTGGGGATGTTTTCCATAACATTCCTTAGATTTATGCAATTGTGGACAATAAGAAGGAAGATCACCAGACATCCATTAATGAGATGGAAGGTAACCTCTATGATCGAGTTGTTTCTATTTCAATTGACTCTGGATCAAATTATAGTTATGTTAATATCTACCTAGTGGATAAGTGTGGTTTGAGAAAAGAAGTGCATGCAGAGTCTTGGTTGGTGTAGTTGGTTATAGGTACTAAGAAGAGAATCCATCATTGGATAATATCTTGTACATTTGAGCTAATTTTTATGCCTACATCAGCACATCTAAATGTGTTTCCATTGGGATCATATAACATACTTTTGGGTATGGATTGGTTGTATATATACAAGGCCAAATTAGATTGTTACTACAAGGCTATTGAGTGCCTAGATGATAATGGAGAAAAGAGAATATTGCAGGGAAAGGAGAAGCCTACACTAGTGAGGATGGTTATGACTATGTAGTCTAAGTGCATTCGTAGGAAGGGGTGTGTACTATTTTTAATTCATATTTCTAGTGACAAGGGTAAGGAAGTTGAAGAGGTGGAGGTCCTCAAGAGGTTCCCTATATTGCAATAGTTTCAAGATGTGTTTCCAATAGATATTTTAGATTTTCCTCCCCACAGGGAAGTGGACTTTTCTATTGAGTTGGTACTAGGCGTAGAAATAGCATCAAAGGCACCTTACATGATGAGAACTCTAGATCTAGTAGAGCTGAAGTTGCAGTTAAAGGAAATTCTTGATAAGAGATACATTGGGCCAAGTGTATCACCTTGGTGTGAATTAATATTGTTTGTGAATAAGAAGGATGGTACTCTCAGTTATGTATTGATTACAGGTAGATGAACAAGGTGATGATCAAGAACATGTATTTATTGCCAAGGGTTGATGACTTTTTTGACTAGTTGAAGGGATTAGCATTGTTCTCAAAGATTGACTTGAGATCAAGATATCATCAGGTAGACATCAAAGAGGAGGAAGTTTACAAGACTTCTTTTCAGACTATGTATGGGAATTATGAGTTTGTTATGCTTCATTTCGGTTTGACTAATTCCCAAACTACTTTCATGTGCTCAATATATTATAAGAATGTGGAAGATCTTCAAGCACATGAAAGTAGTATTCCATGTCTTATACTACTTTCATGTGCTTGATGAATAGAGCCTGCTTGATGATATATTATAAGAATGTGGAAGATCATGCAGAACACTTAGAAATAATACTGAGATTTCTAAGGGAGCGTTAGTTGTATGCCAATCTTAGTAAATGCAACTTCCCTCAGATAGAGGTACATTACTTGGGACATGTGGTTTGCAAGGAAGGCATTGCAGTGTACCTAGAAAATATAAGAGCTATCATGGAATGGGCATCTCCTAGGAATGTGGATGAGGTTAAATCATTCATGGGGCTATCATGTTACTACATCTAGTTCATTAGGAACTTCTCACGAATTTCATATCATATTACATCATTGGAGAGGAAAGACAAGAAATTTGAATGGAAAGAGGAATGTGCAACAAGTTTTGAGAAGTTGAAGTAATTTCTTACAAATGCTCCAGTTCTAAAGATTACATATCTAGGTAAAGAGTTTGTGGTGCGAAAAAATGCTTGCAAGAGAGTAATTAGTGGAGTCCTAATGCATGAGGGACATATGGTGTGCTATTAATCAAGGAAATTGAATGAGAATGAGTAGAACTATGTGACTCATGATCTTGAGTTGATTGCAATCATTCATTCCTTGAAGATATGAAGACATTAACTTCTTAGATGAGGTTTGTATTAATGAGTGACCATAATGGACTAAGATTATTATTTTACTGACCAAATCTAAATTCTACCTTTAGTGAGTTTGACTTTGAGATCAGATATGTTAAAGGAAAGGAGAATAGGGTTATAGATGCTATCAATAGAAGAGTGCAGGTAAACCATGTTGTAGCTATGAGATCTTATGCGATAGATTTACAAGATCAGATATTACAGGAAGGACATCAGGATGCCAGGTATCAACAACTTAAGCAGATGTTACAATAGGGTAAACGTGAACAGGATGGGGATTATCATCTCATGACAGATGGCTTGGTGAGATTTAGGGATAGGATCTATGTGTCACATGATAGTGAGCTCAAGAAGATTGCATTGAAGGAGTTTCATGTCACGCCGTATTCAGGTCACCTAGGATATAAATAGACATTGAAAATTGTGAGGAGGTTCTACTATTGAATGAATTTGAAGAAGGAAGTGGCAGAGTTTGTTGCTATATGCTTGGACTATCAGTAGGTGAAAGTTGAGTGTAAGAATTAAGCTAGTTTGTTACAACATATTCCAATTCCAGAGTGGAAATGGGAAGTCATTTCAATGCATTTCATCACAGGTTTTCTAGGGACATTGAAGTAGCATGATTCCATCATGGTCTTAGTTGATAAGTTGAGCAGGCTATCTCCATTCCAGTGAAGACTAGTTTTTTAGCTAGTGAGGTAGCACATGTCTTCATCGGGGAGATAGTGAGGCTGCACAATTTTTCGAAGAGGATTGTTTTGGACATAGATGCCAAGTTCACTTCTAAGTTTTTGAAGGAGTTATTTGTAGGTTTGGGTATAAAATTGGCCTTCAATAAGAATTATCATCTACAGATAGAAGGGAAGATAGAGAGGGTCAAAATTATACTAGAGGATATGTTGAGAATGTATATCATGCACCATTAGATGAGGTGGAAGGAGTATCTTCCACAAGTTGAATTTTCTTACAAAAATGGTTATCAGGAGTCACTAAGAATGAGTTTGTTCGAGGCACTTTATGGGTGAAGTTGTAATACTCTAATCAGTTGGAGTGATCTAGTGAGCAAGGTACTTGTTGTACTGGATATGTTGGTAGATATGGAATAGGAGATTTAGGTTATCAAGAGGAATATAAAAGAAACATAGGATAGAAAAGAGAGTTATGCAGATCAACATAGAGAAGTTAAGGAGTTTTAGGTTGGAGAACATGTGTTCTTGTGCATCAAGCCCAAGAAGAGTTCCTTGAGGATTGGGTCGTGTGCTAAGTTGGCACATCAATATTATGGGCCTTTTGAGATCCTTGAGAGGATAAGAGCAATGGCCTATAGACTTGGACTTCCTCTGACAGTGAAGGTCCATGATGTTGTCCATGTTTCATTGCTTAAAAGATATGTAAAAGATGTCAATCATGTGATTGATTGGTCTACATTGTAGGTGGATCCAGAAGGAGAATTCCAGCCAAAACCTCAGTGCATATTACAGTACGAACAATTAATGCTCTAGAGTAGATAAATCAAGCAAATTAAAGTGCAATGGAAACACTTTGGGCCCATTGATGCTACATGGGAGATTGATGAGTAGATGTAGGCTATGTATCCTTCATTATTTTCGGGTGGAGGGAAATGAGTTTTGTTATATGTACATATTAATGTATGGTTTCTATTATAAATATTGCAATGAGCTATGTTATAAAGCTCCAATAAGTGGCATGGTTGTTATGTTGTCATGTTTTTCATGATGGTTTCGCTTTTGAGAGGGTTGTTCATTGTAAATATTGGATCGAGCTAAGTTATAAAGCTCCATGGGAAGTATGATTTTCTTTCAGCAGCCTTGTTGGTCATTAGTGTCACTAGAAATCAAGGACAATGATTGCCTAAGGGAGAGGAGTCTGTAACAACCGTGGATTAAAATTTTATGTAACAAAGTTAATAAAGGAAAAATAAGACCAAGGTCACGAGACATGTATTCCAAGATCAATGTTGGGCAAAGTATCCTAGTGGGAATCACTTGTTTTTTATTATGGTTAAGGGGAATTCAACAAAGGCATTGGAAAAGGATTTGAAAAGGAAAAAGGGCATTATAAGCATTTTATTTATGAAAATAAAGGAAATTAGGTGAAAAGGGGGGTGAAACATTAGAGGTTTCATGCGAGGAGGAAATTGAAGAAAAATGGTGGAAAAATGAAGAAATTAGAGGCATCAATAATAAAAATTCATCAAATCCTCAATTTGGGAGCTTTTTCTAGTTCTTTTTGGAATTGGTTTTAGAGAGGAAAAGAACACCAAGAGGAGAAAGAAATAAAGCGGTCAAGAAAAGAAGAGGAAGGAAAAGAAAGCAAAGGAAAGCAAGGATCAAGTGAGGAAAGTTAGATCAAGCGGATTCAGTGGAATACTTGTAGGTAAAAAGTTGCATGTATGATTTCCTAGTTGGTTTTGGCATGCATGGTACATGCATGTGTCTATTTGGTTCATTTTCCCTCATTGGCATGCATTTTGCTAGATTTGATAGTGTTTTAAGCCTTGCCTTACATGGTGTGATGGAATTCATTCTTGGTTGAGGTTTGGATTGCCAAAAGGTTTTGGTTCTGGGCAAGGTGGTCTCAGGAAAATCCCAAGGGTTGGGGGTGGATATGGTCTCCTCCAGGAAGCCATCAAGAGGTGGGTGGAGATAGGAAAATTACTCAAGGGCTAGTGAAGGAATTTTGAGGCATCTAAGCTTGGTTTGGTTTTGTGATCTCAGGACCAGTCTAGGTGAGATGATGGTATGGTGAGGGTGGAGGAGGTTTATCCTATGGATTCCTGTGGCATTTTATGTATTGGTTGGTTTGTCCCATGAGATCCCAAATTCATGCTTGGAATATGGAATGAGGGTGATTGGATGAAAAAAATTGGTTAAGCTCAATCTATGGTTAGGTGGTACGTAGAAGTCCTTAACCTGGTTAGATTTTTCAAATGTTAATAAGAGCTAATTTCATCTTGTATTTTATGAGTAAATGTAACTGCTATGATGTGTCTTTGATGGTTGTTATATCATTGTTATTAATCTGGTTTATGCTAGTTATAAGCATGGTTTTATGATAGATTCTAGTCATGGCCGTTATCACGTTTGTTTGGAAAATTAATCATTATTAAATGCATGGCCTAATATATGTTATGGAAACTATTGTAAGAGGGCGTTAGACCTTCTTGATGATTCTTAGCTAAGTTTTAGTTTGTTCAGATATGCATTCATGACCTATTGATTTCATGTTCACTTTGTGTTTGACATAATGAATTTCATGGTTATACATAGTTAGGTTAAGTCCTTGTCTAAGTTTTATGTTAAAGGATTTTTCCTTATGCCATTTATCATTTCTGAAATTTCTATTAAGTGGTGGGCAAAGGTTTGTATCCTAGCCTTGAAAAAGTGGCTCAAATGTCGAGGTTGCATGTAGGAACTGGATAATTTAGACTGTAGTCACAGGGAGCCAAGGTCATCCATGTGACTAGAGGCTTATAGTCATTGGATTTCCTTGTTATACAAGTGACTATGAGTCTAGGTCACTAAAAAGTCAAGTTAGCTTAGGTTTCGGGCACCTAGAGTGGTGGATCAGTTCTTGGGTGTCTTGTAGCTCATGAGGAAGGTTAGTAAAGTTTTGGTAGGTTGAGTCCACTTCCTCAACTATAATTAGGGAGTTGATTCATGTCATAGTAGCCCTCAATTCATGGGAGGTGGAATTACACTGACTGCATGCAACAACTGTACACTCAGACTAGTATACAACTCATGTTACATTGACCTTATGTCTTCCACTTTAGCTGAGAAATTCAAATTGCATGCATGAATTTTATCTGTTAGCTGATAGATCTCTATGTTAGACTATTGTGCCACTCACAAATGACCTTCATTTGACTCTATCTATAGTTATATGTTAGTTATAAGAAGAATTTCGGCATAAATCACATAAAGATAAACTTTTTGCCGATGCATTTCGAACCAACTAGTGTGGTTCATCGTCAGGACAAGTTGAAGAGACAGATCTAGTTTAGCGCGTTAAATAGTTCAGGCAGAGATTCCAATAGCTACAACCGATTAACGTCTAATTTCGACCCAAGGACCCTGATAAATTATTATTATTCTTACTGTTATTATTATTCCCGATATTTACTATTTTATTTGTGGAAATAAGTTGAACTAGGTAAAAAATAAAATAAAATACTAGTTTATTTATTTAAATTCTTAAAAATAAGTATATATAGCAATCTTCCTTAATATTTATTATTATATTTATGTATTAGGATAAATTAGGTAAATAATTACCATATTACTTAAAGTTTAGTTTAAAAAATTAGTTTATTACATTATTTATTAATTATTATATATATGCAATATATATATAACTACATTCAATGAAGAAATGTCAATAAAAGTAGTTAATATAAATACACGGAGAAAAGAGTTAGTATCTAAGAATGATAAAATATTAATATATAATAATGTATAATACTAATATATAATATATAAACCCTAATATATAGTAAACAATAAATGATAAATAACCCTTATATATTAATATCCATAATAATAATATATATATACTATATAAGTTAATCTCTTAAATATATACTAGCATACCCAATATAATCTTAACACCTAATATTCCTTAATATTTTAATTATAATTAAGGGACCAAGATAAATTAGGAAACTAAATACCATACTTACCTAAGGTTAGATTAAAAGATTAGCTTATTACATTATTTATTAATTATTATATAT
>APFE031693467.1:52360-67114 GCA_000404065.3 Pinus taeda
GGAATTAAGATAAATTAGAATAAATAATAGTATTGGTAATAGTTCTCTAGGTAACCATAGGCAGGATTATTGTTTGAATAGTAATAATGATGATAACTTGAGTAGCACTAATATTTTATGCCCTGATGTCAAAGAATTTCCTGTCTATAACAAGGAGGTTTTCCTTCCCTCTTCCTCCCGGAATAATAAGGTGGTTAACCTTTCTTGCTTTTCTTTCGCCCCTTTTGTTTTTAGTCTTTTAAGCAAGGGCCTAAACTTTTCCCTTGCTCCGAGAAAAATCCCGATGGATGACATTATTTGTGATGTTGAATACGGGATTAGAGATCTTCCTGACAATATTAAGGATACCATTAGGCAGGATTGTGCTGTCGTCCTTAGGAGGGCTAAGCCACCTCGAGGGAACCTCAGCAGGGAGGAGTTCTATGCCCTGAAGTCCTTAAATCAGAATGAAAATATTGTCGTTCTAAAAGCTGACAAAGGAGGGGATACGGTTATCCTTAACAAAGATGATTACCGTAAGAAGATGTTAGATCATCTTCACAATAGCGGCAGTTATAAAAAACTACCCAAGAACCCTCTAAAGAAGATCTCCAGGGCAGTGGCTCTAGCCATCAAGTCTAGCAGCTTGGTGGGTTCCCTGTGCCATAAGCTCATTGAGAGCAGTCCTGTCACTCCTAGGATCTATGGGTTGCCTAAGATTCATAAGGAAGGGGCCCCTCTGAGGCCTATTGTCAGCACCATTGGTGGTCCGACATACCTTCTGGCTAAATTTCTGGCTCTTAAACTTAAGCCCCTGGTTGGCCGCATTGAGTCCTTCGTAAAGGACTCTGCATCCTTCATCATCGAGCTCAAGGATATTAGGCTTAACCCTAAAGAAATTCTGATCAGCTTTGATGTGGTCTCCCTATATACTTGTATCCCTATAAAGGAGGCCTTGGAAGTGATTTGTTGCCTGACTGATCCTGATACCGCTCATCTAGTGGAGATTTGTCTCACTTCCACTTTATTCTGTTTTGAGGGGGAGTTCATTGAGCAGACTTGTGGTGTGGCTATGGGTTCCCCCCTTTCCCCATTGTTGCGAACCTTTTTATGGAGGATTTCGAAGCCAAAGCTCTTGCCTCAGCTCGTCTTCTTCCCAAGCTTTGGAAGAGGTATGTAGATGACACTAATGTCATCTGGCCCCATGTCCATGAGGAGCTAGATCGTTTCTTCAATCACCTTAACAGTCGGTCCTATGCCATTAAGTTCACCATGGAAAAAGAGGTCAATGGTTGCCTCCCTTTCTTGGATATTCTTATTTCGAAGAACAGGGATGGTTCTCTCTCCCACTCTGTGTCCCGAAAGAAAACGCATATTGAGCAATATCTTCATGCTGATTCCCATCATTTCTCGGCTCAGAAGATGGGTGTTCTCAACACCCTTGCTACTCGTGCCCTTAGGATTTCGGATAATGAGAGCTTGGGCAAGGAGAGATCCCATCTCCTTGATGTCTTTGTGGAGAATGGATATAGTAGGCGCCTTGGTCAGAAGGATTTTCTTAAGGCCTCTAGAAATGTTTTAATTAAGAAAGAACCAAGGGAGCACCGTCTAGGTGTCCATCTTCCATATGTCCAAGGAACCACGGACAAGATTGCTCAGATCCTTAAGAGATTCGATATTCCCTCTACCTTCATGCCCCTCAACACCATCTGGAACTCCCTCCGATCAGTAAAGGATCCTGTTAACCCTAAGGATATGAAGGGTTTTTATTTGATCCCATGTTCCTGTGGGACACCCTATATAGGGGAAACGGGGCGCTCCATCCAACAGAGGATTAATGAACATGTGGCTGACCTGAGACATGGGAGAACCAAGTCTTCAACGTTAGCAGAGCATGTGGATAAGACCAAGCATCAGGTCTGTATTGAGGAGGCCAGGGTCGTGGCCAAAGTTGCTCAGTTCCATCATCGTAAATTCAGGGAAGCCATTGAAATCGAAAGAAGGCCTATCAATCTCAACAGAGATGATGGCTGGAAGATCAGTAGATCTTAGATCCCTCCCCTGTCATCCTAGTATCCTTTTTTCTTTTTCTTTGTTCATTTGATTTATCAAGTATTATTAATTTATATGACTTTATATATTATTTATTATTTTATTTTATTAAATAATATTATAATACATATAATTAGTAATTTACCTAATTTATCTTAATTCCTTAATTAAATAAATAATATTTATATATATTTTATTTTTTATTTAATACTTTAATATATAATTATTACTATTTATGTATTTTTTATTTTTGGTTATATATATATATATATATATATATATATATATAATAAAATATATATATATATATATATATATATATATATATATATATATATATATATTTATTATATATATATTACTATATATTGTTTTTATTATATATATTTATTTATTTTTACTAGTATATATTATTATATTAGATATTAATCTTTATAGTATATATATATATATTATTATATTGATATTAATAACAGTGTTATTTTTATCATTATTTTACTTACTATATATTATTTTTATGTTATTATTATACATTAGTATTTTTTTTTATTAAATTTCCTTCTTTCTTGTTTTTTTACGGTTCTTCATTTTAACTTATGTAGTTATATATATGTGTGTGTATAATGTAATAATTAATAAATAATATAATAAGCTAATTTTTAAACTGACCTTGTAAGTATGGTATTTAGTTACCTAATTTATCTTGGTCCCTTAATTATAATTAAAATATTAAGGAATATTAGGTGTTAAGATTATATTGGGTATGCTAGTATATATTTAAGAGATTAACTTATATAGTATATATATATTATTATTATGGATATTAATATATAAGGGTTATTTATCATTTATTGTTTACTATATATTAGGGTTTATATATTATATATTAGTATTATACATTATTATATATTAATATTTTATCATTCTTAGATACTAACTCTTTTCTCCGTGTATTTATATTAACTACTTTTATTGACATTTCTTCATTGAATTATATATATATATGCATATAATAAATTATAAATAATGTAATAAACTAATTTTTAAACTAACTTTAAGTAAATATGGTAATTATTTACCTAATTTATCCTAATAGCGTAAATATAATAGTAAATATTAAGGATAAAGATTGTTATATATAATTATTTTTAAGAATTTAAATAAATAAACTAGTATTTTATTTTATTTTTTACCTAGTTCAACTTTTTTCTCCAAATAAAATAGTAAATATCGGGAATAATAATAACAATAACAATAATAATAATTTATCAGGGTTCTTGGGTCGAAATTAGACATGAATCAGTTGTAGCTGTTGGAATCTCTACCTAGATCTGTCTCTTCAATTTGTCCTGACGATGAACCACACTAGTTGGTTTGAAACGCGTCGGCAAAAAGTCTTTCTTTATGTGATTTAGGCCGAAATTCTTCTTATAACTATGATGGATCACAGAAGCCTCAATTCTACAGTTATATATTAGTTAACTGAATACAACTGAAAATAACTAAACTAGATTACTATATATATATATATATATATATATATATATAAGATAATAGTTTAAATGCCAATAGTAATGATAAAAAGGTGAAGCACAATGTTTAAGAGAAATAATTTTATTGTCCTCTTCACCTTAATAACTATATTATTTATTTTATATTAGATTAAGTTACACACACACACGGACGTAATAAACAATAAAAAGGAAAAACAAAGAGTTTAATATATATAATTTTATTGTTCAAACTTAAAATCTTTACAAATGGCTAAAAATCATGAATTGAATTTAAACATGGTACTAATTGTTGGCTTGATAGGGCCTGACTGAGGTTCAACTTTAACTGTGCCAACCAACAAAACCCTAAACTACTAGCCTTTTTGGCAACAACCCACGTAACGCAGGTTATAGTCTCACTAGAAGCAATCTTGGGGGATGATAGAACCATGTTTCTGCATCTAGAGGCCTGTGTGATGGTTTCCTAATACCCTTGTAACTTAGATCTACCTTCACACAGATCTAATCCCTTCCGAAGAGACAACTACTGCAAATTTAACTAAATGACGCCAAGATCTTCACAAAAGTACTTAGTTGCAATTATTATGCATAAAGATTATAGATCTACCAGGTTCACACAGTAAATAAGAATTTGTTCTTATAAAACACATTATAGAGCAAAAGGTATATAACTTAGTAGAAGTAAACAAAAGAACACAGATGCATCATCCCTGCACCCTCAACTATAGGGGCCTATGCACTTAGCTTGCAGACTTACCAAGGGCTCCGCGCACTCAGTTGCAGGAGCCTTCCCCTTTTGCCTAAGTTCAGGAAACAAACATTTCCTACCTTAGCACCCTTCCCTTATAATGGTTCTTAAAGTTTTGATCTCCTTCTAAGAATCGTTATGACTCAACTTTATATAGCCTTTGCTTTACAATACCATGGTCTGAGGACCATCAGTGGGTCTCAAAACAACTCTTTCACCTACCCAACTAAAGGAGTAAAGCTCCTTTGACTCCTACTAGTTGTGCGCTCTCCTTTCCACATTTCCTAGAGAATTTACATTTGCTAACGAAAGATAATACAAAATTGACTCAAAACTAAACAAAATTGACCCCACAGACCCCATTCCAATAAGCCCCCAACACAAATTGGGTGACTTTCCCTTGAGTCACTTAGCTGGCACCTCTATCTTGTTGAGTAGGTCATTGAACTCCATATTTAACACATCTATGTCGGCAGAACCTTGCACTGTGTCCTGCTGCACTTCCTCTACCAGCGTTTCTATATTCGGCCCCTCCATCGTGAGGTGCATCATCCTTTGATTATACAGGAGTGTCTTCAATTTCTCCTTGACTGATAGATTAAGATGACTTTCTTCCTCTATCCATGGTTTTATTTTGGCCTTTAAGACAACCTCTTTCCTTTGCATCTCCTCAATCTACTTTTGAAGTTGTTTTCCTTCTGTTAGGTGAGAGAAGCACTGGACTGGTGCCAAAGTGCATGTGGTCACCTTGAGTTCATCAAATTTTCACTACAACTCCCTGATATATGTGCCAAGTTTCTATAGGTATGGGTCCTATTGTGGATTCATCCGTAGTTCCATTACATGCTTGAAGATCAGTGTGCAGCTGTCACCAAAGTGGCCATACATTCTCCGATAGCTACTTTTCATTGTTCCCTGACTTCTGGCAGAGTTGTTGGCTACAATTTCAACTCGAGCTTTGAGATATTAATTTAGAACTCAAAGGTTACTTGGCTGAACTCATCCTTTGATTCTCTGACTACGGCAACCAACTTTCAAAATTTCACCGCTACTGTAGCATTGTATGGAATGTGAAGTTATGGCAGTATATTCTAACATGCATACACAATTGCTACCTCCAAGCTATGGCTTCATGCAACCAATTATTCTTTTTCCTTTAGCACCTGAGCCTTTTCTTAAAAAATCTACTCAATATTCATCTTGAGTTTCTATGATAACTGATAGTGTGCACTGCTCCTTGATCCTGAGCTTGTCTGATACCCCCAAATAAAGCGTGTGGAGGGTCTAAATAGGCAATGCTTCTAAGTTTACACCCACATCTTTTATGTGTCCAACCTGGGCATTTGCTTCATCTGATTTTATTCACAGTGAACCATCTGGTAAAGGAATAACTCTAAGCTCTAGAGTTCTATCTGTGTCTAGCACCGACGTGCTCAATTGAATTCTGCTTACCTGTCCCACACTTGCCTGAATTCAATGTGTTTAAATTTGCAACTCATGTAGATCCTTCTACAGACTCCCCAGTGTGTCCATGTAGTGCTGCTAGAACTATGTCCACAGCTCTGTCATTATGTCGCGGACCTTGTCTTCTATCTCATCCAAGTCCCCCTCAGTGAGGACTGTTAGATCTGCATGTGCATGCTTGTCTTCTTTCTTCTTCTTCCTGGGCCTAAAAGTCATCTCCTTGGTCCGCTTCTACAATTTAAAAGGAGTGATCTCCTCCTCGCCACCACCTCCTTCCTCCTTAGAGCCTTCCTTATCCCCAGTATGTTTAGAAGCAGACTCCTCACCTTCCAATGTGGCCTCCTTCATGGAATGCTTCTTGTTAGTGGCTGTCTTAGTCGAAACTTCCCTCGTTTCCTATGCTACTTTTTCTTGGGGCGCGACTTGCTTAGCCTCTTTCTTTTACTACATTTCTTTCTCTCGAGCAGTAATTTGTGCAACTTCCTCTTTCTTTTGTGTTGTTGTGGCCTGCGCGAAGGAAATTTCCTGAACCGTGTTGGTTCCTGTGCTGATATTTGATGGCTGCTACCAGTCACCTAGCCATTTTCCCATGAATTCATGTAGATCTTCATTAGTGACTAGGTATGGAAACTTGTACCATACTTTGTTAGGATTGTGCCTTGCATGGATGGATATGTTATGAAAATCTTCTTTAAACTCCACATAGGCCTCCAATTTCCCAAAAAATGTTGGTGACAGCGTTGGCCTCTAGCTGATCATGGTGTGAAGGTCCATCTCGACCACCACCCAAAATGCTTTTGTCTCCATGACCCTTTCTGGGTCCTTCATTGCCCATAGTGAAGTGAACTTTGTAGCGTCTAGTAAATCATAGTCCTATGGAGGGAACTAGCTATCCTATGGGAGCCTCCACATGATGAGGGCAATCAACAATAATAGGCAAGCATAGTGGAATTCCTTGCCATCATCCTAAGCTTTGTGAAAATTCAACAGGAACTCTTTGTAGAGGTACTACATCGAGTTGTATTGCACCCCCTTCATGCATTGTGCAACTAGGGAAGTGACTGGCATCGACACCTCATCCAAGAAAAACTTTCTCATAATATTGCAAGCCAATATCTAGGGGAAAAACTGCACCACCCTATCGGTGATGGAGTAGATAGGGCATCTGTGCAACTTCTTCACTAAGACATACTCGTGCTTCATTTTGTCAGCAATTTATTTTTCCTTACTCTTGCCTTTAAACTCCTCAGTTGGATCCACCCGTTGATAGGGAAACCATGTGATATAGTGGATCAACATTTCTGTGACGGGGATGGGATTTCCCAGCCATAGACACCCATCATGCACCAATGTAAGAAATTAGTGTACGCACACCATGTTGATAGTGGTTTGGCTAAAGTGTGGTACCGAAAACATATTCAACTCCCTAGATTTTTTACGCCTTGCGACCCATTCCATAGTATCTAGTAGCGTGACGCCTGTCTCCTCATAATATATCTTCACCAAATATTTGTTTGTCACCAAGTACGAAATGTTGGGTTGTGTTATATTCTTTCCACATAGTTAACAGGGGGTTTGAGGGGTACCCATAACCCCACTTTATGGGGTCCAGGGCAGCGCCTCGGAAAATTTTGGTTTTGGACCCTATGTTAGGTTGGGCAGACCCACCTATGGTTTTGTGCATGATTTTCGCACATGTTTTTTGGACGCGATGGTTTTCGTCCAGGAGACCGATGGTTTTTGGTCACGATACGTGATGGTTTTTTCAGTCCATGGTATTGGATGCTTCGGCATGTATAAATATGTATTATAACATTGAAAGGAACATAATGAAAAATCAAGCTAGCAGTCCTGGGTTTGGGATCCAGTGGAAAATCTCTGTGTATATGTGTTTTATGTGTTATGCTCTTGCATTTTTATTTTTCATGTGATTTAGAATTCGTATGTAGGTAATTTCTGTACGGGGTTAAAACCTACACAAAATTTCTCATGGTCAGCTAGATCCTAATCCTCAATTTTGAGAGTGGGAATGCACCCTAACAACGCGCCTTCAAATGGAACTTTCTCCAATAATAGTGGTGTAGAGACCATAAACTTGCTACAATCACAATCTTTTGAGACCTTTGCTTTTCCCTTTCATGGGGGGATATATTTCGGGAGCCTAGTGATAGGCTCACCCTCCTCAACATCAAACTCTTCAACCTTGTTGCGAAGCTCCTCTGCATCAAGATCCAAGGGTTCATATGGATTTTTTGACTTGTCCATCTTCCCTTTCTGCCAAACCTTCGTAGGGTTCTTCCTTGGTGACTACCTTACTGATACAACTTATGGTTTCTTTTGTTTCTCCTTAGAAGCGAATGGTTTAGGCCTAGGCAACCTTGATACCATAGGCCAAGACTGTGTAGCTTCCATTGTCGATGAAATTTTAGGGGTTGCAGCGTCAAAGACAACGGCTTCAGAGACAATAGCTTTGGAGGTAGTGGCTTCTACGAAATCAATCATTTTCTCAAGGAAGAGCATATGGCTCCACTCAGGCAAGTTTACGAAATCTGGCTGGGACATAAGTTCCTCAAAATTGTTCATAGACATATGGGGAGGGCAACAAATTTTTTGAAAGCAAAGTGTTTCTCTGTAGGCCAACATGCCAAATTTATAAGGAATTGCAAATTCAAATCCAACTGTTCCCTCCAATTTCTTCTCATAAATGCATCTTTGGCG
This sequence comes from Pinus taeda, assembly GCA_000404065.3. Lineage (NCBI taxonomy): Eukaryota > Viridiplantae > Streptophyta > Pinopsida > Pinales > Pinaceae > Pinus > Pinus taeda. Next base: position 60,836 of record APFE031693467.1, read on the forward strand.
GCAGATTGCCAAAGATTTGTGCCATAAATGTAGCCCACCCGCTCCTCCTAATGGTATTTTCACCATCCAATTTGCTATAGTGAATCCAACGACTATTTTTAGACTTATATGCATGACACCATCCTCCATGGCGCAACCCTCTTGGCACAGTTCTTCCTGGCACACTTTTTGCTCCCCTCACGTAACCCCATTACTTCATTTTCTCAGTCTTCGGGTAGTGTAGTTTATAGTCCCATAATCCCTCGTAAATCCCCAGAGCACTAAGACTATCTTGCTATCATGTAGTCATTGCGCAGGGGAAAGATCCCCTTGATATAACTTCAATCGACTTCCATTGACTCTTCCCGTAAATATTTCCCCATTTAGCTTCATGAACTGAACTGTGCCACCATTTGTAATTTCTTCGACTACATATGGTCCCAACCAGTGCATTTGAAACTTCCTAGGGAACTTTGTCAACTTACTATCATAAAGTAAGACGAAATCATTCACATTGAAGGTGCACGGCTTAATATGTTGATCGTGCCATGTCTTCTCACGCTCCTTTTGCACGTATTGGTGAAATCTTACTAAAAACCTATCCTCTTCTAACTCCAACAACTGCACGAGGAACTCCTCCATAGTCTCATAGTCTACCATATTCGTCAATGTTGCAATTCACAAATTTTTCACAATATACTCCATGGGCATCACAACCTCTATCCCGTACACTAGTCTGAACGGGGTTTGTCTTGTCAACTTCTTACACATCATCCTATATGCCCATAGGACTGCTGGTGTTACACAGTAAAATGTCACTGTCATCTTGTCAGTCTCCCTACTGTGTCATAAAGTCACATTCACTTTGACTATGCCCTCTGAAATGGTTAAAAACCCTCTTTGCCTAAGTTTATTGGATCATCGCGTCTGTTTCTAAAATAATCGCGCTGACTAGCGAAGGATAATGTAACTGCTGCGCTGCCAGCGTGGAAGCACACGTGTTTTCTTCGCTGGTCGAATTTCACGGACAACGCACCCTCCGTTTGTATCATTGTGCGCTGACCAGACCTCTTCTATAATTGATTTGCGATGTCAGTGCGTCAGCTCAGTGTCTCACCCGCGCTGATCCTGTTTGGGCGAATTTATTCTAACAACCAACCTTCCAGATCCCTCCAGACTTGGTTGTTAACATTGTTGAGGTTGCCATCCTTTCTCTGGTACGTCTGTTCGACTCACCATCCACTTATCTTGGGGGAAAGCTCATCCTTTACCTATTCATGGAGACTCCTTCTCTTTATAAGCCTCCTCCATTGCCCATGAGCAGCTAGTTTTTTAGTTTGGAACATATAGACTTTGATTGAGGAATTCTTAGTGCATTAGTGCTGCTCTTTGTAGGCATTTGGTGTGTTGTGTGAGGATTGCTTTTGAGCTTAAGGAAGGTCATGAGTTTGTTGCCTTGTATGTGAGAGAGAGAGCTCTTTGACTTGGGAGATCTACTTCAAAGGTGAATGCTTGGAAGACATGCTGGCTGGACCCTCTAGAGAAGGACTCAGCGTCAGGACTCCAGTTGTACCTTACTCTATTTTCTGATTAATAAAGATAGATGACTACTCTTATGGTTCCATTTCCATTTGTCCTATGAATGATTAATGTAAATTGTATCCTTCCTGACTGATACATAGTTGTTTTCAGTAGATTTTACGCTTGCGTTTGTTCTCTCTTTGCTTGTGCAGGTGTCCGTCTGCGAGGATAGTGGAGGACTGTGATTGGCTGGAGCGAAGGAGCGAGAGGATCATCTCTTCGACAAACATAGCGTTGGAAGCCAAGTAGGTTTCTTTTACCCACTTGTTAATTACAACTAGGAACCTGCAGTGTAGCATTGTTTGATTGTTGCTAGAGCCCCTTTGGGCTAGTAGGGATCGCCTCTATCCGTAGAGGGGATTTACCTCTCCAACAATTTGGCGACTCCGCTGGGGACCGTGCTTGTCTCTTTGTAGTTCACCCTTGTTTTTGATTTGATTATTTCCTCTTTGTCAAAGTTTGGGGATTGATTTGTTGTTGGTTTGCTTCCTGGTTCATCCTGGGAACTGCTTTAATTGTCTTGAAAGCCTGTTGCCTTGGTTTGGGGGTTTTTGGTTCGATTTTATTTGTTTTTTAGCCTCAGCGCGTTTTATTTCAGAACAACTGTGCTAACATCGCACAGTGTCTTCTTTGTCGTCCCTATCATCGCGTGTATACATTTAACAGTCGCGCTGACCCTGTTTTTGGGACAACGCCCTTTATCCGTGTCCTTCCGCGCTGACAGCGCAAAGTTGCTACAGACCTTTTTTTGTCATCGCTTTGTTGCTGAGGGGTCACCCGCGCTAATCTTGTAAAACTCTTTTTTGTCCAAATTGACCTCCTGAACTTCTTGGTTTGGCTGTCCCCTGCTTTTTCCACTTGGTTTTTGACTTGTTTATTTTGTTTAAGCTGTAACTCGCTTGCTTGCGAGGCCTCGCTCCGCAAGGGTTCGTTTATTGCTTGTTTTCAGTTTTTGCAAAGCCTTCCTTTTTGCTTTTATTGCTTGGTTTGCATTTTGTCTTGACTTTTGCGATTACTGAAGTGTGTCGGATCGTCGTTTTCCTGGTTGTGGACTCTCATCCTTCGGGTGTTCACTTTTCTCCATTGATTTCACACTCAAACCCTAGGGCATCTAGTGGTCGTGTGTGTCTAGCCTCCCGTTCGGGATCTTGTGTTCTTGGTTGACTAGCCAACTTTAGATTTGTTTTTCACATTTGCTCGATGATTGTTGAAAGTATTTTGGTTGTGTTCCAAGCTATTGCTTTCCTCCTTTCAATTCCTTTTTGTCTTGTCTAGCTTAGATCACATAGCTCGTAAACCTTAGTTTTTCCTTTGATTTGGAAAACTGGTTTTTTAGTGTCTTGGGAACTTTCTTGTGTTTGCATTGAGTGATTTTTGCTTGGTGTAGCTATCTCTCAAAATCATTTTAAGTGCTTTGTGCCATTGAAAAGAAAAGCAAATTAGTGTCTTTTGCATATTAATAGTTGAAAAGAAAAGTTTCATTTCCTTGCTATTAGTTGCATTAGGTTGTGTGATTGCTTGAATTCATTTTGTTTGGTTGAAAAATTCCTAACCTCCTTATAGTTAGAATTCATCGAACAAAATGACGTTCTTTGGCATATAGTTGCATTTAAGTGTTTTTGAGAGATCATACGGTAGGACCTGAAACTAAAAATTAATTCAAGATCAACCGTAAAATAAACCAAATTTATCTAAAAACGCATTGGAACTTAACGCGAATATCCAGAGGTCTAGGCTAGAGACGTGTTCCGGCGTCTTTAAACCTAGTAGCTTACCGTTGAGTGGTTGGGTGATTCCTCCACGGTGAAACGATAAGTGCTAGTACGGATTGGGCTCCCACGTACCGTCTCGTATATATGGGGAGACTCCATTAGGCTTGCATCCTTTATCCATAGGAAGCCGAGTCTGCCACCTTATGAACCGTAACGCACCGAACACAGCATTCGGGAAGATTGACTGCAGTACGTAAAGTCCTTGGTTCTCATATGATTGCCAAGGTGTATAAGCAGTTTTACGGGTTGCTTGGTAAACCTTTTTGCCTAGAACTTCTAGAGTAGTCGCTTTTGATCCTTTCCAGACTCTCTAAAAGAAAAGGTGTAAGTGAGCATCTTGTCACTTCGTGCTCATTAAACATTCGAAGTAGATAGAGTCATCTTTTCATCCTTTTCTCGACTCTCGAAACATGAAAAGGTCAAGTTCAGTTCCTATGTCTTAAATTTCATTTGGCCACGATAACATTACCTGGTTAGATCTTGAGTTTGATTGCTTAAGTAGGTTTCGTTTTGCTATGGCAACTTTCCCAGGATTCACCAACCCAAGTTCCCCTCCTGACGGGAATCCTAGTCATTTCCCTCCTCTTGGGAATGTTGGCGCTCCTTATATGGCGACGTTATCCCTTCTAGGGTTAACTGTCGGGTTGCCTGTTTGGTTGTTTTCAACCTCTTTGGTCCCTACCGTGTCGGCTGGTACTCCATCAGTCCCTCCACCTGAACAACATCATGTTGAACCTAAGGTGGACCTCTCCCCTTCGACGCCTACTTCTACATCTTCTTCTCGTACTTCGCCTGGTGAAAGTCTCGATTCGAATAACCAGGTGGCTAAGAAGAAGAAGAAGGAAAACAAGAAGAAGAAGTCTCCTAAGGGAGAGGCTACAAGCACAACTGTTCCTGTAACTACACCTGAAGTCGGGCCCCTTTCCGCTCCTCCGCGGAAGGTTAAGTTTCCTTGCCGATTATGCAAGGAGGACCATCTTCTTCGTGATTGTCCCGGTATTCCCAGGATCTTAGAAGTATGGTCTCGTGATCCGGCCCGCACTTCATCGTCCACTGAAGCTCATGGCGATGTTACCTCATCAGTTGGGAATGGTAAAGGGAATGGGAAGATTCGAATCCCTTGTAGACTTTGTGAAGGCAATCATCCCCTTCACCTTTGTCCACTCATGTATAAAGCCTCCACTGTTTTGGAAAGTCTCCCAGCTCCCTCACCCCAACTCCCCATTGGATATCAACGTCTTTCTGCAGCTGCAGATCATTCACCTCCTGACAATGAGATTGGTTCACATTCTCCTCTTGTCCAGACCCCTCTCCTCGAACCTGGTCGTGCTCAGTCTGTTCCAGACCAACTATTGGCCGGGAAGAGTGTCGACTGGAGTTCACCTCCTGTTGACCACTCTGTTTCGAAAGAGCAAAATTCCCATGTTCTTCTCGTCTCATCAGATTCTCCTGAGCTAGATGATGGTTTTCCCATCCCAGCCTCTCCAGAGAATTGTGATTCGGTTCCTTCCGAGCAGGGGGGAAACCATATGGTTCCCCCACCAAGTAGTTCGGTCATTTCCTTCGATTGGAGCTGTTTGACTACCCCTCCCCTTCCATCCCATGTGCCTTTCTGGGTCACCGCCTATGTCTCCCATATGGCGCTGCCTAGCACTGTATTAGATGAAGGAGCATCGGTTAGTCTTATGCCTGTTACTACTTGGCAAGCTTTGGGTTCTCCATCGCTTGTACCTGTCGCACCGAATCTCACCACTTTTGACGGAGGAACGAGTCAACCATTAGGGATCCTTCCAAAGTTCCCTATCACTTGGGGAGGCAAGACTGTCTATATAGACGTCTCGGTTACCCAAGTATCTTTAGACTTCAGTCTTCTCCTTGGTCGTGACTATGTGTATGCCATGGGAGCCCTTGTTTCTTCACTTTTCCGTGTAGTTTTCTTTCCACACGACGGAAGAATAGTGACAATGGATCAATTATCGTTCGCTCGTCCACAAGCCCCTCCGGCCCCATTGTCCTTCCCTCTTGGTTCTCATCCACTAGTTGCATCTGTCTCACCCCAGATCAACTACATGGCCACCTCTCCCACGCCTATATCCAGCAATTCCGCTATCGTGCACAGTGTTCTGGGGGCATTGGGTCCTGACTTTTGAGACATTGACCTCCCACCGGGAGCGCCACTCTTGGAAGCCCCGATTTCCGGTTCATTATGATGAAGTTTGGTTGGAGCATAGTTCACTTTCCTATGTCAAGCTCCTTAAAAAATGAAATTAGGTTCGGGCGGAGCATAGTTCACTTTCCTATGTCAAGCTCCTTAAAAAATGAAATTAGGTTCGGGCGGAGCATAGTTCGTTTCCTATGTCAAGCTCCTTAAAAAATGAAACTAGGATTGGGCGGAGCATAGTTCCTTGTCTTGAGTCAAGCTCGTTAAAAAATGAATCACAGATTTCCGAGCATAGTTCTTAATCTTGTATCAAGCTCGTTAAAAAATGAAATAAGAGTTTGGAGCACAGTTCCTTGTCTTGTGTCAAGATCGTTAAAAAATGAAACAAGGGTTCGAGGATAGTTTTGCTAATGCATCAACCTCGTTAAAATAATGAAACGGCTTATAGCTGAGCATAGTTCCTGATCTTGTGTCAAGCTCGTTAAAAAATGAAACAAGGGTTATGAGGATAGTTGTTTTACTGTGTCAACCTCATTAAAAAATGAAACAACTCCCTTTCCAAGTCAAGTCTTTTGATTAAGATCTCGTAAAATACAAGTCGAGTCTTTCTAAGATCTCGAAAGTGAACCTTCATTACATCCACTTTGTTGAATGCAATGAAGCTTGGGGGGTATGTACCTCGTTTTGCGTCATTATGCTGGGGGCATGCGAACTTATAACAAGCATAGTTTTTCGTTTCAAGCTTGTGTAAACATGAAACCGAATCCAAGCAAAGTTCTCCATGGT
>APFE031693467.1:73580-137888 GCA_000404065.3 Pinus taeda
TATATATAGAGAGGAGGTCTTTTCATTTGAATCATCCAAGAATTGTTTATTTATGTAATGTAAAGGAGGTTGCCCCCTCGAAGAGGCTGAATTCTAAGGTGTTGATCTATCTTTTCTATCTTTTATTGAGCTGGTTTCATAACAAATATCATTTTGGAGTTGTTCTAGTAGTTAAAAATTGAATTACATCAGCAAAGTGATCATCTGTGACCCGTACAACAAAGAATTGTGCATGTAGCAACCCTTCTTCCAAACTAGTTGGTTCTTCACCTGTCTCATTCTGGGATAAATGATCTGGTACCGCATTCAACTGTCCATGCTTTATAGTCACTTCGAAATCATATTCTTGAAACAACAATAACCATATATAGATATTCCCCCCCAGCACAGGCTTGTTGACTAGGTACTTGAGAGTGGAGTGATAGGTATACATTTTGAATCAACCCCCAACATATATTGTCGAAACTTCTATAGCACGTAGACCATCGCCAATCCTTTGCACTCGGTAACTAAATATTTCTTCTCGGCCTTTGACAATTTCCTACTCGCGAAGGCTATAGGTTGATCTATCTCACCTTCACCTAGTTGGGTCAATACTGCAACCAACACAACACAAGAGGCATCCACATGCACATGACATTCTTTCTTCTAGTCGAAAAACACAAAAATAGGTGTAGTCACCATATTTTCCTTTAACACATCCAGACTGTGCTGAAACTCTTCATACCAGCAGAAAGTTGCGTCCTTCTTCAGTAATTTCTCCATCAGCGCAGTTATCTGTGAATAATATTTGATGAAATTTCTATAGTAACCAATGTGCCCCAATGTTGTGTGCAGTTTTTTTACATTCTTCGGAGCTTCTAAATTGAAAATCACTACTACCTTCATAGGATCTACCATTAATCCCTGACAATATCCCATAAGGAACGAAAAATATACACTTCTTTAAATTTAGAGAAATTTGGTATCTACGACAAGTATCCAACATGATGTGTAGACTTGTAACATGGCATTTTACCAACCCAAACACTATCCAGTCATCGAAATACACTTCTAATAATCTATGGATGAATTATTCGAATGTTGCAATTACAACTCTTGAAAATATTGCAGGTGCATTCTTCAATCTGAATGGCATCATTGTGCATTGGAAGCTTCCCCACTCCACTGCGAAGGTCATCTTGCTGCGATCCTTCGGCGTGATCTTAATCTGATGGTACCTTGAGAACCCATCAGTGAACGAATAAACTTCCTTCCCTCCAACACTCTCCAAAACTTCATCCGTAAATGGTGTTTGCAATGGGTCATTAACACATGCATCATTGAGCTTCCTCAGGTCTACACATATTTTGAGTTCACCCTACTGATTCTTCTCTTGAACTACCATAGGGCTCAGCCAATCAAATTCTTCTACTCGCTCAATAATTCATACTTTCAGTATTTTGACTAGCTCTTTGTGCACCTTTTCCTTATACTTTGGATGCAGCTGGTAAGGTCTATGTTTCACGAGCTTCACATTAGGTTTTAAAGTGATCTTCATTACTCCTAAGTCCCCTATTATTCCCTTAAGGTCTGCGAACTTGGTGGGAAACAAGTCCTGGTATTCACATATTAGTTCCGCAACTTTATTGATTGTATCTTCATCCCAATAATCGCAAAAATTAGGCTACGTGTCAAACCTAATGTTTACTTGCCTAATCTTCAAAGGTTCTGATATATCAGGGTTCTCTTCTTTAGATCCTTCAACCTCACGCTATCCCTCAGTCTTTGGAATATTGATTTTGCAAAAATCATCTTCTTCTTCTTCTATAGTCACATTGTATCATTCTTACACATGGCGTAGTTAGGTACTCCAGTACAGTTGAACCCATTCTACTGGCTCTTCAGGCATTCTAAAGATAGTGACCTTAATTTTTTGGAGTGCTTCCTCAATGAATTCAAATCCATCCTCAAAGCATAAAGTTAATAAGAAGCTCTCCCTTAAGATGTTCTACTCGGCTATCCCATGGCATAACTCTATTTCCAAATACCAATTCATTGGGATAGTATTGAGGGTATGAGAAAAGATATGTACCCATTATGGCTATGGTTCTTCTCCCCAAGATTTAGTCCACTGTGCCAAATGCTTGTACGAATGATCCTTTATTATATATTTCTTAGTAATCCAGGTATTAGCGTATCCAAACCTCAGCTTCATCATCTGCTTGTGTTCCCTCTAGTGAGCGAAGCTTTCATTATGTGTACCCCACCAACGGGCAAGCCGAGTGTGCAGTGCTAATTGAATTGTCTGGAATCAATGTTCCTTGGGAACCTCCCTTTAAAAATCATCCAAAAATAGATTAAAATCATTCAAACTATCATAATGCGGGATATTTCTTACCTCTATAGATACACACCACAACGATTTTGTCATCATATTGCAATGTAAGGTAGAGACTTCATGCAACTGATTCTTCCACTGTTTGAGCTCTTCATCTGAGTTTGAGGTACATGAGTTGTCACTATCCCACATGACCCACCCATCTATAGTGGGATTGATCCAAAATTCTTCACTCATAGTTATCTTGTATATCTGATCTAGAACATCAATTTCCCCAAATCGCGGACTAGTTCAGTGTAGTGCGCTACTTCAACACGGTCCAGTGGCACAATAGCTTTGAGCACCTTCATCTCAAATGTCATCCTTCGCTTCTTTGGATTAATTACAACATATATGTGGAAGGATTAATCAATTCCTAGTAGCGTAGGGTAAGGATTGTTGCCATCCACTATTTCAATTACCTCAAAGTTAGCCATTGAACTCACTCCTTCAATGTCCATTGTTACCCCATACAAGAGCCCCATAGGAATGATCTTCTACTGATTGGCCATGCGCAGCTGTATAGGATACCATTGTAGCATAGGTCTTCCCATCCTTTCGTATGTCTGCTTAGGCAGTACATTTGCATCAGAACCCATATCCAAGATGACTTGGTCCATTTCATACTCCACGATCTACGTGGTTAACCTCATCTCGCACCTGGTCTGCTTCTTGTGATTAGCTAGTTTCCTCATAGTGCACTTTTTTGAAGGAATATTAATTTTTCCCCTACAATTTTCAATCATCTCCTGGAACCCTTCTACCACCTTCTAATCGCTCAATAGATTCATACAAGTTCTGAGAAAAGTGGCTAATAGTGAAGGATCCACATCTTGCACTTCACTGTTCCCCACTAATTTCTCTTGACTCCCGAACGTAGAAGCTTTAGCAAAATTCTTCTTGGCCTCCATAAAATTTACTTTAGCTTGGTTGAGGTCAAACCCGACTTCTTTTTCAACAACCTTCTGCACCGATCCTTCAGTTTCTGGCTGCTTTCCCTTATCTTCTCATGTAGCCATACCATTGCACAATATGATATTAATACTATGATATTCTTCATGAGGTTTCACCCTAACCATATGGATGTTCTACGTAGGCTCTTGCATCTATTTCTCCTACATCTTGGCAATCAGCATTGGGTAGTGTTCTATCACATGGTCAAATTGTCTGCAATAAGATGGATGTATTGGGTTCTAATAGTCATGCGCAAAATGTCCAACTTCACCATAGTTATAACAAATAACTTGTCTGCAACCTCTGCAAGCCCCTCTTCATCTTCCTCTTCCACAACCTTGTTATCCTCCACGCGCTACACCCACGCCCTGATCTTGAGACTGATCTTTTTCCTGCATTTGATAGGTAGGGGTCCTTCCCATCATCAATTCGTAACTTTAACAATTTTTCTTATCATGTCCAATCGATTTATAGAAGGTACAAAACAATTGTTTCAGAGTCTGAACAAAATTTTGCAAGAGATGACAGTTATCAGTTCCATGTTTCCCAGCTATCTGGTAGAGAACATACCATAATGGTACTCCCGTGCTCAGTCCTACAATAATTACAAGCTTTAGAGGCGCATGACCTCCTCCAATCAGGTAATTCTAATAAACAGGGCAATGATCCTTATCATGTCCCTTGTCCTTGCATTTTATACACTAAACTTCATCGCGCACCTCTGGCTGAGTTTATTTTCTTGTTTTCAAGCTCTATAACTCCATGTGAATACTTTCCAGCTGCGACTGAATGTGTTGTACTCCAACATTCATATCTTATACTGGTGAGGCCTCCAACCTCATCATGATTTCCACATCCTTTGCTTGCATTCCTATCTTCTATTGTGATAATGGTAATATTAGGTGAGGCAACAATGAAGAAATGTACTAGTCTATATGTTTATTGTCGATGATATTTATATTAGCCTGCCGGATCAGGGATTTTAGCCTCTAGTCAAAATCCCACGAGGATTCATTTACCCTTTGTTGTATTTTCTTAAACTCTATGATAGACTGTGCCTAAGATTTACGCTTCTTAAACTCATTGTTCAATGCTTGTTGAGCCTCTGCCAACGTCGCTATAGGTCTGCCTTGATAGAACTTGATATACCAAGTCAGTTCCCTATCCTGCAACGATGTGACCGACTGCGCTTTCTTGAGATTATTGTTAGTGATCTGCTATGTTGTCCACACAACATTTGCAACAAACTAGAATTTCTCAAGGTGTTTTCTCCCCATCCCTTTGAATATCAAGATCTTCATTGTGTTTTCCATGCTGAATGGTTGAGGAGGAGGTAAAGGTGTAGGTGTATGCAGCGGGGGTGAAGGCAGAGGTGGAGTGGATAGATGAGGTATCCTTGGGATACCTTGAGTTACCAAATGCAGCAACCTTCGCGGTGTATTCATATAGTTCCTTCGTCGTCGCTTGAAGAAGATCCTAACAACAGACTATATTCAAAGCCTGATTCTCCATTCCTTCTAAATGGTTTTTCGCTTTACGTATTCCCAAACATCAAGGTAATGGAATAACTTGTTTTTCACACAACAACATCGTAATCCAATTTTTCAGAGATTTTAAATACTTACCTCACGGTCCTTTGAAGAGCCTGCACTCTACTTTGCTATAACTAATGGTCGTATCAATCGCAAGCTAGGTGACGAATCCTCCTATGATATGATCAATCCAGTGATAAAAAACCAATGCGATGTAATTTTTTGAAGCTTCCAAGTGCCTCACTAGCTTTGGAGTCCACACAATAAGGTCGTCAAGTCTCCACATACCTTGAATGTCCGCTAATCTAGACAACCACTCATGCAATTCGCAGGGGAAGAAACAAAAAAAGGCTTTAGCCTCATTTGTGTACATGCTTCTCTCCAACCACTGTTCCTTGGATAATCGTGAATTTCTATTCTCTTGATATGCAAATGCGTGCAACTTCTAATCGATCGACTTCTTGATTTCCTTCTTGGCAAGAAACCACTTATTTGACATCACACAGCCTTACATAGATGCTGGTCTCAGCAAGAGAACCATTTTTTGGCTTGATGGGGCCTAACCTAAGTTCAAATTTAACTGTTCCAACCAACAAAACCCTAAACTGTTTTCCCTTTTGGCAACAACCCACATAGCGTAGGTTGTAGTGTCACCTGAAGCAGTATTGGGGGATGCTAGAACTAGGTTTCTGCATCTAAAGGCCTGTGTGATGGTTTCCTGATACCCTTGTGGCTTAGATCTACCTTCACAGATATGTAATCCCTTCTGAAGAGACAACTACTACATATTTAACTAAATGACATCCAAATATTCGCGACAGTACTTAGTTGTAATTATTATGCATAAATATTATAGATCTACCAGGTTCGCACAATAAATAAACATTCATTCATATAAAACACATTACAGAGCGAAGATATATAACTTAGAAGAAGTAAATAAAAGAACACAAATGCATCATTTTCATTTAAAAATAATCTTTATTAAGTGTAAGCATTGAAATATATACTCTTTACCTGCGCCCTCAGTTGCAAGGGCCCACACACTCAGCTTGTAGACTTCACAGGGTATCCACGCACTCAACTATAGGAGCCTTCCCCTTTCACCTAAGTACTAGAAACAAAGCTTTCCTGCCTTAGCACCTTTCCCTTATAATTATTCTTCAAGTTCTAATCTCCTTCTAAGACTCGCTATGACTCAACTTTATACAACCTTTGCTTTACAATACCATGGTCCGCGGACCATGAGTGGGTCTCAAAACAACTCTATCACCTACCCAATTAAGGGACTAAAGCCCCTTTGACGCCTACTAGCTTTGCGCTCCTCTTTCCACATTTCACGGAGACTTTACATTTGCTAGCAAAAGATAATACAAAATTGACTCAAAAATTAATAAAATTGATCCTAGGGACCCCATCCCAACACCAAGTAAACAGGGTATAAATTTTCGAGAATTCATTTCAGGCGAAGATATAACAAAGATAAATAACACTCAAAGCCCCAACCAAATCCTTCTCTTTATAATAAAGGAAAATTAATTGAAATTTTATGCCTTTAAATAGGTTACATTAAAGAAGAATTCCATGGGAAAAACCACAAGTTGTGAAATGTCAAAGAACTTCTAATACAGATGAAGAGTACAATGCTAATATAGACGAAGAGTATAAAGTACATAAAATTTATATGATTGATTTTTGTGATTGGTTTTAATATTTTACATTTCACATTTTACAATATATATATGTTTTAATTTGAATATTAATTAAAAAAACCTTGATTTTTTTCTATAAATATTTTTTCCAGTATTTAAAAAATGTTAGCATTCTTACATTATTCCTACACATCTCCTCCATTTGTAAATAAATTGTTTTATAATTAATTAATTAATATATAAATATATAGGTTGAGGGTATCATTCTTAATATTTTCATATTAATAAATATCTTATATTCATTAAACAAAAAACCAATGTCACTTATAATAAAAAACAAAAATATCAATAAAAAAAATATTTCACTCAGATTCATAAATAATGTATACGAATATATAGATGGTTTGGGCTAAGAAGTGTAGTAGAGCTAAAAAAATGGCTTCTACCTAGAAAAATCCATCCTATCAATATTTCTCTCTTGTCGTTTGCTACTACAATGATCTCATGGACTATTTAGAAGACCAATGGGAGGGGGTTAGCATTTGGTATGACCTAGTCAACCCTCACCCTCCCTCTCACCTCAAATGCTAGTGTGGTTCTAAATCATTGAAGGTGGTACAAGGTAGTCAAATGTCAAATCTAACAATGAAACCTTTGTTGTCGATTGTCTCTCTAAGTAGGGGCCCTCCCCTTGAGACTGACTTTGCAAATTTTTTAGAATATTCTCACTATCCCTCCTCCATAGCCCCTTCACTCTTCCCTCCTAATATTCCACTGCCCCCTCCCATTTCTCCCTGCCTCAATCATCACCATTAGGATACCCCAACTAGAATCCATCACTAGACTTAGTGGGTCAACTGACCTTTGGATCTATAAATTTATTGGATTTCCTTTCCATTTCTCAGTTTTCTCATTTAGTTTCTTACATTGAAAATGCACAACATGGGGATGAATAATTAATTTCTAAAAAAAACTAAATCCTTACTATGAATGAGACAAGTTTTCACGGTTGACAGCGGCCAAAGGAAGTGGACGAATAGCTAGGGTTTCAAGTTTCTAAGCTCCATGGAGGCGTGCAAAGGGGGGAGCTCCACTCCCTCCTACAGGCAGACAGTGGCCAGCCGAGGTAAGAAACCAATAGAATTTGTTAGAGGACCTTCAGGAGAAAGGAAAAAGCATATGGAAGAGGATCAAGATTTTACCAAACAGGGGGAGGATAATAGCACAAAAGATAATGAGGAAGAAGGCAAGAAACAGGGAGTAGAAAATAAGGCACAAAAGAGGCCATGTAAACCCAAGGCCGAGGTCACTCCCAGAGTAGTTTTAAATGATCCTGCTCTGTAGGCATCCAGGGACCACATGTGGACCTATGCTATCATTTGTAAATTCATGGGATTATGGCCCACTAAAAAGGCATTACAAGGGATTAAATACCATTGGAAACCAAAAGGAAGCATAGACCTACATCTTGGGTCAAAGGGTTTATTCACTGTGGTCCTCACAAATATTAAGGACAAAGACAGGGTGCTTGAAGGAGGACCCTACTTCTACGCAGCAGCAGGCCTCTATATGTGGTCGTGGATAATGAATTTTGTCCCGTTGTGAGAAACTATCACTTCGGTCTTGGTCTGGGTAAGACTCTACTCCCTGCCTCTTGATTACTAGCAAACAGAATCATTATCTTCCATAGGAAATAAACTAGGGTGTTTTGTGAAAGCCTTTGAGGCCACCAGGGAGGGAAAATATACTTCCTTCACACGTATATGTGTGGAGATGGATCTATCGGGAGCCCTACCAAATGAGGTCATCTTGGAAGTTTTTGATGAAGAATGGGTGCAAACAGTAGATTATGAACATAGTCCTTTTAGATGTTGCAGGTGCCACGAGCATGGGCACCTATTTAGAGACTGCCCTCTTAGTAAAATAAAGAACAAAAGTAAAGCAACCACAATGAAAGACACTGAAAGATTTCACAAAGTGGGATATAGAGGAAAAGGGGGAAAAAGGGGGCCAAAGAAATAACAAATAGAAGGGCAACAAGCCAGTTTAAATAGGTTCCAAGTTCTCGAAGAAGAGGAAGGAATATCAAAAGTAGATTAGGTAATGGAAGGAAGCTCACGGAAGAAGGAGAAAGAAGAAGATAGGGAACAAACACAGGATGTTATTAAACAAAAAGAGACAATGTTGAGCAATGGAGAACTTGAGATGGACCAAGAAATGACCCAGAGTGAGATGGAAATGGAGGATCATGAATTGTAGGAGATTCTTGATAGAGAACACCTAGATTTGGAAGGATTCTTGAAACAGGGAACCATGGGAGGGGTAGACTCATTACCCCAAGAAGAGTTCAATAGAGTACAACAGCCGTTCTTATGGAAAACTCAGGCCAAAGGGTTCGAAGGCAAAGAAATAATGAAAGGTAGAGTAGTGAAGGTGTGAAAACTATGAAAACAACACCAGGATTAGCTCCTAGAAACCCAAGAAAGAAAAGAGGAAGGAAAAAGATGAATGTGCTATTGATGGAATGTGGAAAGCTAATGATAGATTCAGGTAAGATGAAGGACCTAACCAGTTACTCCTTTACAAATAGTTAATAATGAAGTTCACATCTTGGAATATCAGAGGTTTAGGTAGTAAAAGAAAACAAAGAATACTTAGCAATATAATGAAACAAGAAGTTCCGGATATGATCTTTATCCAGGAAACTAAATGTTCCATTCAAAAAATAAAAGAAATTCACAGCAAATGGCTCAATATATTTGAGTTTCTAGAAGTTAAAGTATATAATACAACAGGAGGCATACTCACTCTTTGGAACCCCCAAAATATTGGCATAATAGATGCTGATGCATCTAGGAATTATTTATCAGTGGTTATTCAGCCTGTGGGAGAGAAGGAGACTTATTTGGTCATGAATGTTTATGGCCCCCAAATACTGGATGAAAAGCATAGGTTTCTAGATTCTCTTATGGAACTAAGAGATAGACATGCAGGAATTCCATGGATCATGGGTGGGGACTTCAACATGATCAAATCACCTTCGGAAAAAAAGGGGGAACAAGAACTTTAAGCAAGGATTCCATAGCATTTCAAACTTTCATAGATAATATGAAGCTAGTTGACAATGATATGAATAATGGCCTCTTTACATGGAACAACAAGAGAGGAGGGGAGTCTCAAGTAGCTTCAAAGTTAGATAGGTTCCTAATTGCAGAGGACCTTATGCTCAATGACAAGGAAATAATAGTGAGAATTCTCCCCTTTGGTGGCTCAGATCACTGGCCCGTACAACTCGAGATACAGGGCATTGGTACCCCAAGAACAAACCTTTTAGATTTGAGAATATTTGGCTCACCCACCCAAATTTTATCAGCAATATAGCAAGATGGCGGACAGAAGATCTGCACATTCAAGGAACCAGAATGTTTCTGCTCCACAAAAGACTAAAATACATCAAGCTCAAACTCAAAGACTGGAACAAGAATGAATTTGGCAATATTTTTGAAGCAAAAAAAGATGTTGAAGACAAAATGTAGGCACTCAATCAAACCCTTATCACAGATGGCTTTGATAGAGTCAAAAATGAACAAGTTACCAAACTTCATCAAGATTGGGAGAACTTATGTAAATAAGGGGAAATATTTTGGAGACAAAAATCTAGAGTTCAATGGCTAAAAGAAGGGGAACGAAACACCAGATTTTTCCACAGATCCACCATGGTGAACAGATCCCATAATAGGATCTCTTTGATCAAGGACGAGGGAGGTCATCTTCTCAATTCCCATGAAGAGATAGAAACTGTGTTGTCCAGCACTTTCAAGGTATAGCTAAGGAGACCACTGTAGATAGAGATCACTTTATCAGGGATTTAATAAGGTATATACTGGGCTAGTATTAGGAGAGGATAATTCCAATCTCAATAGGCCAGTGACTGAAGAGGAGGTCAGTGAGGCCGTAAAAGAAATGCAAAATGGAAAAGTGCTAGGCCCTGATGGTTTCAACGTGAATTTCTTTAAAGCTTGTTGGAACATTGTTAAACAATATATTATGGATGTAGTGGAGGATTCCAGGTTGAATACAACTATTCTGAATGTGCTCAATACCTCCTTCATCTCCTTGATCCCCAAACATGATAATGCTCAAACTCCAAACATGCTTAGACCTATAGCTTTGTGCAATGTCATGTACAAAATAATATCCAAAGTTGTTTCCAATAGACTCAAACCCCTTCTTCCTACTCTAGTTTCTATGAAGCAGTCAAGTTATGTGGAGGGTAGAAAAATACTCAATAACATCACTCAAGTGCATGAAGTGGTGCATTCATTGTTAAGTTGTGAAGAAATCAAGTTATGTGGAGGCTAGACAAATACTCAATAACATCACTCAAGTGCATGAAGTGGTGGATTCATTGTTAAGTAATAGGAAGGCGGGAATGATTATGCAGTTGGACCTTGCCAAAGCTTATGGTAAGTTGAATTGGACCTATCTTAGGAAGGTTCGTCTAGCCATTGGTTTTGATCATAATTGGGTAAGATGGGTTATGGAACTAGTTACTTCTTCTAGCTTTTCAATTCTGGTTAATGGCTCTCCTTCCAATACCTTTTCTCCTTCAAGAGGTCTCAGATAAGGATATCCGCTCTCTCCCTTTCTCTTTATCCTCATGATGGAAGGACATGGGTGGTCTATCAAGCATGCAAAAGAAGGGGGTAACATCAAGGGTCTCCAACTTTTTGAGACTGGACAAGCTTTGACCCATCAATAATTGGTTGATGACACTATGTTGCAGGGAGTCCGCATGATAAAATAAGCTCTTTCTTATAATCAAATCCTGCGTGACTTTGCCATGGCCACAAGTATGGAGGTAAATCTGTCTAAATCTAAGATTTTTTTCTTTAATACTAATATCGCTAATTAGAGAAATATCTCCAAAATTCTGGGCTTTCAAAGGGAGGTCCTTCCTTCCAAGTACTTGGGAGTTCCTCTAACTGATAAACCTTTGCACAAAATCATCTAGCTGTCGGTGATCAATAAAATGCAGGATAAAATTAGGAAATGGACCATTAGATCTTTAAACTTGGCAGGTTGGTTGGTGCTTACAAAATTTGTTTTGCAATCAATCCCCATTTTCATGCTTTCAGCACTTCCAGCCCCAAAGGGAGTTTTACAACAAATTAGAACCATTCAAAGAGACTTTCTATAGGGTAAGGGGGAGGAGAGAAAGAAATGGGCCTTGGTAGCCTGGGATAAGATTTGCAAACTGAAAAACCATGGGGGTCTTCGATTGGACAAGCCAGATGTACTCAACAAGGTTTTAGGGGAAAAATTATGGTGGCATTGGGTAAAAGATCCAAAGGATCAATGGGCCAGTATTTGGAAAGAAAAATATGCCAGCACTTGGAAAGAAAATGATCACATAAGGATGACGGGAAACATAAAAAGTTCTTACCTCTGGAATAAGGCCTGGGAGAATAGAGGCTTAGTGTAGAAAAACAGTTTCTAGGAAATCAGAGAAGGAGATCTTGCTCTATTTTGGGAGGATAAATGGCAACACGAACCTACACTATTAAGAGAGGACTTTTTGGACCTTAAGAAGGAAATGGATACGAAAGGGTTTCTCAGGGTTAAAGATTTTTGGGATCAAACCAATATTGAAGAAAAATGGAGAACCTGGAAGAATATAGAATTTAGGGATGACATCCCTTTGAAAGCAAAAACAGATGCACTACTGATAATGTTGGACTGAAGGAAGATTCTTGTTTCAGAGGGGCATGACCAACTTAGATGGGGCAACAATAAAAAAGGTACCTTCAATATTAAGGAGGCCAAGAGTATATTCCTTGAAATCAATTCATATGTACCAAATAGGATTTGGCAGAACCTATGGTGGCATCAAGGCTGGATGAAAATCAAACTCTTCATGTGGTTGGTTCATCATAAGAAATTTCCGACTTGGGAAAATATTCAGAAGAGGGGTGTTCTGGGACCCTCTAGATGCTAGCTCTGTGAAGCCCAAGAGGAGACAATGGAGCACCTTCTCAATAACTGCATTTTCACCTCTAGGTTGTGGGATACTTTTGCCACAATTTTCCAACAGACAGACAGGGACAAAGAAAGCATTATCAATACCCTAAATAACTGGAGACGAAGCTTCTCTAATTATGAGTTTCTTCACTTGGCTTGGGTTTTAACTCCAGGCTTCATAATTTGGAATGTTTGGAAAGAAAGGAGCAATAGAATCTTAAAAAATGTACATAGCTCCACCCAACACATTTTTGAGCAGATCTTCAGACAAATCAAGGAGACAGTTACCACTATAGTGCGAAACTCCCCAAAAAATCCACCTTCAGGAAATGAGATGCAAATACCTCATCAACTGGGTATGCAAGGGCTCATACCACAGGGAATGGATAGGAAGGTTATGAATCAGGAAGATAAGCCAAATTATTGGCATCCTCCCCCTCAGGTTTTTCTGAAATACAACATTGATGGGGCCTCAAAAGGCAACCCAGGTATTGCTAGTTTTGGAGGAGTGTTACGGGATGAAAATGGCTGTATCCTCTTTATTTTCCATTGCCATTTGGGAAGAGCTACAAACAATATGGTTGAATTAATGGATCTTGAATAGTGTTTAGATTTTTTGAAGTAGGATAATCTTTAGAATATTATTATTGAAGTTGATTCTGAGTTGATCATTAACTCGGTCAAAGGAATTTGTTGTGGCACAGCACCAAAAAAAGTTTCAAGTCATTGGAGGTTGATTCAGATATTTCAAAGGATTCAGTTTCACTCATGTGCGAAGGATGGAAAATAAATTGGCAGACATTCTAGCCAATCTAGGGGTTCTCTACACCAACAGTAGGGTGAAATTGAGTTGGCGAGAGATGCCTCATAACAAATTAAGGGAGCAGTGCCTTGATGAGGAAGATGAGAACAAAAGGGTGTTCAGAAACAAAGCCACATAGATGGGGTCTAGTTGACTCTTATGCAATGTTATTACACAAGGAAAGCCACTTTTGGGATGCAGGTCTATTTTGGAAGCAACAAACCAAAAGTATTAGGGGGATGGATGGAAGGAGGGATCTTCATCGTCCTTTGTCCCAGGCACTAGAGTCCAGACTTTTGCGGCAGCCACAAAATCCTGCTTTTTTTCCTGTGGTAGCTTTACCGCCCTCGAAGTGGTTTCTGGTGTATCGCATGCCCTTCATGCTGGAAGCAATTTTTCTCATTTGGAAGCAATTCCACTCACCACACAAGACATGGCTAAGAGTTGGGAGGAAATACCACCCTCATTGCACGTAATTATCAGTGAGATTAGGCCAAGCGATATGATTTGTAACTGTTGGATCAATCGAGGACAATTCATGGCCGGGATTAAACATTCTTGTTTGTGGGCATGAAATAGAGGTTATGTGTTGAGCTATTTGCATGACCTCTCTGAAATCCACATGCAAATGATAGATTTCGGGTGGTGAAAGTGAACGATAGTCATGTGAAAAATGGACTCGATATGATTATAAATTTTGGCCTTCTAAGTTCTTCGGGTTCGCTTTTTTTGTTAAACAGTGTGCTTGTTAGCCGCCCGATATGTTTTTCATCCGTTGGATCTTTAGCTTAGGATCTAATGGCTAGTTTTGGATTGCTTGTTGGGTTGGGTGGGCTCATGTCCCTAGGTCCACTCTGCCATCATGGGAACATGCTTGGGTTAGGCCTGTCATATTGGTTGACCTCACCACCATGGTAGCCTTTTGTACACTATTTTTTTTTTAATTGAATAAAAGGATCTGCTCTTGCCTTAGCAAAAAAAAAAGAAAATGCACAGCATGGGTGTTTTTACCTTAGCTAATCAAACCCCATATATCCCCGTATTGGAATCGCTCAAAAGATAAAATGTAAAAGAATCACACAGAAGTCAAAATAGCCATGCATAGTATTGGAAAAGGACATTCACTTAAAGGACATTTAAAACAAGGAAAAATATACAGTGGTATATCAGTTTGCAAGTAAGAATATGTCTATGGTAATGCTCTCATGATGGACCAAAAAACATTTAAACAGATCCGCGGTTATGTTCCCTACTATACGATCCTCACAAAGGGTTGGATCAGATGGGTTACTAACTTTGAGAGAGATGCCACAAAATTGTTAGGTAGGAATTGGTCTTGAGGCACCCAAGTCCTCTACATGAGAACATTGAAGGTTAAATTCAACTTCCAAGAATAGAAAATGGAAATAATGCCCATATGATTTTGTCTCCATGGGATTCTCCTCATATTTTTTTATGAAAGTGTATTCAAAGAAGTGGGTAATACTCTAGGTTTTTTCTACCATGCATACTTTTCTTAGAAATAGTCAAGATATATGACTATTGTTAGAAATTTGGTGGGTCTAAACCTATCACAAGGGATCTCAGAATCCATTTCAATATGCACTATATATATCACCTATTATAATGCCAACAAATATGTGGGTATACCTTTAAAATGCACTTGATGTCATGCACATGGGTGCCTTAGCAGAGTTTGTGTTACTGGGAAGAAAAAATGAAACAATTGGTAAGGAAAGAGGAGTTTTACTTAGTATCATTGTATGGAGCCCCTTGGGACCTTTCCCAAGAAGTATTTGAAGGCCAAATATCCATGGAGGAAATAGGGTTGTAATTTGTTGAAGCGAAAGAGAAATGAATCCCCTAGAGAAGCCTTTCTCACTGAGAAAGGAAAAATATGATTCAAAGAAATATCTAGGTATTATGATAGCCAAAAGGAATTCCTTCCTCATATTAAGAGAGTTCACCCCCCTTCCACTGGGTCCTCATGCTTCTATTTTTTGTATTCCTCTTTCATATTGTTTGAGCTCTAATCCCTCCCTTCCTCTTTCTTCTCCTCCTAAAGGAGCTGTCAAATCCATCGCCGATATTTCTTCCCATTTTCCTCACTCTCCTTTTTCTATCCCCCCTTCTCTATATTTTTTTCTTCCCCTTTCTTATGCACCCTCTCCCTTCATTCGTTCACTCTACCTTCTTTTGATACCCCTCTGATTTCCTCCACTCATCATTATAATTTCCACTCCTCTATGTATTCTCTCCATTCCCATTCCTATAATTCCTCTACTTCATGTATTCTAGATTAGATAGGGTATTATGATATCTAGTGGACCTCCCTTTCTTGCAACTCATCTGTGACCAAAAATATTACCTTTACAAAGCTTAAACCCTAGCCTCGTTTGAAATATGAAATGGGAAAAAATCCTATATCCTCTAGGAACTTAGAGAGAAAGGTTCTTCCAAGGTATCTAAATAAAAATTATATCTATAGAATATGGGGATGTTGTCAAAAATCTCAGGAAATTGGAGATTAAGAGACTCATTGATCTTCATTCCCCTCACATAATTTTGTTTTAGGAAATTATGTTGGAAGGAGAGAAGGTCAAAAAAATCTTCAAGCCCCATTTTCCTGATTGTATCTTTTTAGCAATTAATGTGGAGGGACATATTGATGGTATAAATCTCTACATGGAAATGTCGATATACTTATCTTTTTATAAGACAATCCATCAATTCTAGTATGGTCCTAGACCTCCTTCTTTAAAAATGCACATGTCATTCTTTTGTATAAATATGTATGGACCTTATGCACAACTTACAATTTTTAGCTATGATAGGGTGCTCAATGGAAGAAATATGAATTTCACCCAGGGAAAATATATGTTTTTGGGTCATCTGCTAGACTTGATCCATTATCAAGATTCTTCATTAATATTTTTGATGACCTAAGTCTTAAGGACATCCTCCCAATTAAAATTAATCCTACATGGAAAGAACCCAATCCAAATTAGGTAGAGGTACAAAATGTTTGGAATGGTTCCTCATCTCAAGTGCCCTCCTTGACTCCAGTATTAAAATTAGGAAATGGTGTATTATTGGTGGTGCCTCAGTCCACTCTACTATTCTCTTGGATGTTGATCCTTTCCCTACAAACATTTTATTTCATTTTAAAATTTACCCATCCTGGTTGGAGGTACCCTGATCAATCAACTCTTTGAAGGAGAACTAGGTTCACTTCTTTCTTGATCAGAGAGAATCTCTCTCATTTCATTTCCAGAAGAATCTAACAAATTACAAAGCCATTAATATTGATTGGGTTAAGAGAAAGAGGGAATAATATTGTAAATCTCTCTCATATCTAAGGAGAAAAAAACAATATCTTATGGATGTGTCCATTATGGCAAGGGTCCCAGAGGACCTAAAAAAAGTATTGCAGACATTTAAAAAAATCAGAAGGAAGATATTCTTATCGTAGGAAAAGGAACGAAGATTAAAACGTTGAGACTTTTGGCTAATGAAATAATGGGGATGACAACAAAAAATATTTCCAACGAGTGGTCAACCTCATGAAATTCACAAATGATATTTGGGGAATAAAATAATATGTCTCACTTGTCACATCCTTCTCTCACATCTCAACAACATGATGCTATTAATTCGAATATATTTACCATAAATAAAATTGAGCCATCATTGAACAATCCTTGGAAATGGTAAGAATATTCTCTATGTTTTTAGGTGTGGAGGAAAATGAAGCCTTAATGGCTAAAGTAACTAAAATTGAACTGAAATTAGCCCTAAATAGTTTCCAAAAATATATAATTCTAGGCCAAGAAAATATTCCTATTAAGTTCTACACCCAATATTTGGACTTCATTGGTGATGATGTGTTACCATTGACTGCGTTCTCAAGGCCGTCTAGTCAGATCCTTGCTCCTTTCAACTCCACTTTCCTTTCCCTAATTCTAAAGGAATACAATTCAAACACTTTTGGGATGTTAAACTTGATCTCTTTGCACGTCCATTTATAAGATCATATGAA
Source organism: Pinus taeda (assembly GCA_000404065.3). Taxonomy (NCBI): domain Eukaryota; kingdom Viridiplantae; phylum Streptophyta; class Pinopsida; order Pinales; family Pinaceae; genus Pinus; species Pinus taeda. Next base: position 90,940 of record APFE031693467.1, read on the forward strand.
GTTATTTTTCATTGAAAATCAAGGAAGTTCTCTAACAAAATATCTCGAGAGAGAACTTTTACTTCTTATTAGATAGGAAAATTCATGTATCCATCAGTTTAGCATAAGAAGTCTACACTCCATTCACATAAAGTGGAAAAAATAAATTATCCTCAAATTATATCTTTTTAAATATATTAATTGCATAAGTTTTAATATATCTTCTCCTCCTCTTAATACTCCTTGGTTCCTCTCATGGATTTTCTATCACAGTAATGAGCTATATAAGCTGATATTCATTTTCTATCCTCAAATATGGAAGCACTTCTAATTTTTTCAAGTGGATAGGGGTCTATGATAGGGCTTCCCTCTATCTGTTCTTATTTTTCTCCTAGTAGCTGAACGTCCGAGTCAGATAATATCATCTGTAGTTTAAATGGAATATTTAAAGGAATAACATCTCCCAAAATTTTCTTCTCACTAATTAGCTTTTCATGGATGATATCTTAATATTCTCTAATAGTAGTCTAAATCACCTCCACTTTGTAACTATTGGTAAGGATTTAGTGCATTTCTCTACAACTAATTTTCATTATTTTGGATATACTTTGTAGGTCAACCCTTGGCTTCTCTTAGAGATCTTGGCCTTGGAAACCATCCTTTATAGGAAATTGGTGTGGCTTTAGATTTCTCATGGGATTCATCAATGGTAAATTATTACAGCTAAATTTAAATTAAAAACCCTAGCTTTTGTTTTTTCTAGAAGAATTTATTTTTATATATTTGCAATATTAAATTCATTTCCTACGGAAATAGGGAAATGTGGAGGATATCTCACTCCCCTCCTTCAAGGTGAGATACTAGTTTGCAATAAAGTTCCTTTTATAATATTCTTATAAAGATTTCTTTTAAAATATGAGACCAAATTAAATGGTTTCCTTTTGTTTTTCATAGGTTATTCCAAAAATTCTCTTAGGTTTGTGTACAAAGGAATTTTTGAGGGTTAATTACACACAAGATTACTTACTTTTTCTTCAACCCTTACAGATACTCATTTTTATTACACATTACAGGTTCCCAAAGATATTTTTAGCTTTAGCTTTGTCCACCAACCCATAAAACTTATTTGTAGTCAGGGTATATATAGAAAGGGCCTTAATTGGCCAGTGCTTCCAATTTTTGTTATATAAATGTACTGAGGTTTTTCATTATATTTTTTGCGTGGAAATCCCATGCATCATAGACATAGCCTTGTAATATTTATTTTAATTTAGGGTTTTCCCCTTTTTGATAATAAAACTCTTTCATAGTTTATGATTTGTGCTGCAGTTGAAACTTGCATAACGAAGTTGTAATTATTCTTCTATATTTCAAGAATGAAAAACTATATATTTATTCTCTTATATCTTACGGTGCATGTTAATGTAAACAAGGTCATAATTTCTTGACATTGATAATGTTATTCCATTCCTATTCCCATACATGTATATGAGGATATTATTTGCAGATACTAAAATGTACACTATAAGTTATGTATTTTTATGAACATATATCTATATTATTTATGTGGTTATTATTTCTAGTTTAAAAATAAAAAACTAGGCCATAAGCCTAGTGGACTCTGTCATGGGTGTCCACCTAAGGTATTCCTTTTGTCCCTACTATTATCTTTCCTAGGTACCCTTTTCTTTTGGGTAGTCAACAACATTTCCCTTCCCCATACCTGATTTGCAACATGCTAACTTGAGCATTAAAATTTTACTTCTATTCAACTATTTTCCTTAATGTCTTGTAATGTCTCTCTTTTTCTGTAGTTTGAAAATGAGATCAATTTGTATACAAATGAAATATTACTGTTTAATATAGATTTTCTGCTTATTTCTATTTTCCTTTCTATCTCTGTAATTATTCTACTTTAGTAAATTCTCTCGCATTTTTCCTTTCAAGTTGACTTATAGAGTGAATACCAAGATTGCTTCTTGGGTAGGGCTTCCTATCCCAAAATTTTCGTTGTAAAGGAATGCTTAGTCTTTACCTGTTAGAAACCATATAGTTAAATCTTATTTCTATTAAACATCAACTTTCCTGCAACAAACAAAACATAGATACACACATATGTGTGTGTATATTATTCACAGAAACATTAGTAGGATTTAACCATTCACTTTCTTAAATACACCTAGGAGAAAACATATAATCATAATGAAATCCCACTTATTCATTCGTAACTTTGAAGTACAAAAGCAATATATTTAACACAAATTTTTCTATATGTTCAAATACTTATCTAAAAATTCCCATAAATAGATTAACAGCTTCCATGTTCCACCCAACCATGAACTGCATTTTCCAGTAGTCCCCCCCCCCCGAGCTCTAAGTCCTCCCTTCTAGGAAAGAAAATTGGTGTCTCTTCCTCATTTTTACCTCCTTAACCCCAAGAAGCATCTTGCTAATTCTAGGTTTAGGTCTAGTCTTTCTCTCCCACTGGTGCCTTTCTTTGTTCTGACTACCTTTATCCCCGACAATCATTTTTAAAACGAATTCCACCCATGACATTTATCTCTAATCATGTATTTCTTTGGTGGTCTGCTTAGCTAACAATTCTATCTCTCTGTGGAAAAATAGAGGATTATTTCTTTTTTATTCCTCTCACCTTCCTGGTCATAATTGGTTCCAACTATTTTCCTAGAAGTTAGGAGTGCAATATCTCACATGATAGCCTTTAATATATTCCCAAAAATAATAATACACAAAATAGTTTTTTTTTTCTTAATAAAAATAAATATTTACAATGTCATAACATATTACTTGTACCAATTGAATTTTAAGCCATATGTCCAATGTAAAATCCATGACAAGACAAATTTACCAGGGGTATCACTTCTCCCCTCTCCTTAAAATCTAACATTTCCCTTGCTTTTTTCATACTTTCAGTTTCTTTGAAACAACATAGCAAAAAATTCTTTCATTTTATCTTCCATGTCCCAGATGGCATCCTTAGACCCAAATTTCTTCCATTGCACTTTAGCCTAGGCTATGGCACAATTCTAGAGTGTAGTTTCCCTCTAGTCCAAAATTTGTAGATGCTTGACCTAGAACTCACCTTTTGGCTCAAACTGTACAACATTCCAATTGATAATATGAGCGGGATCATGAATATAATTTTTCAAAACAGACACATGAAATACATTATGAACCCTAATGTGGTTTAGTAGTGCTAGCTCATAGGCCACTGGCCCTATCTTCGCTAGTATTTCAAAAAACCCACAAATCCCAAGGGATAGTTAAGTACAATTTCCCAATTTCATGAAAGTATTTTTTGGTCATACTTTAATATAGAAATGTTCACACACATAGAATTATTTGTGTGTCCTTTTGAATTATGAATAACGTTTTTACTCATGCGCTAATTTTAGGTTCTACTTGATATTCTTCACCATCTGCTCCCTTTCATGGGGAAGTTCTGGTCCTAACATAAGCCTATATTTAGGACAACTCTAGCATATGGGTATATGAAACTTCCTTCCATGCATAAATTCAAAAGGAATTATATTAAGTGATGCCTCATGACTATTATTATAGGAAAACTCAAATAAATGTAGATAATTCTCTCGTTTCATGGGTTGGTTCATTACGTACATGCATAGTATGTCCTCAGGGACCTAATTAACCCTTTTAGTTTTCCCATATATTTATGGATGGTACATAGTGTTGAAATTTAGCTACGTACCTTTCCAGTAAACAATTTCTTCCAAAATTTGGAAGTGAATTTTGCATCCCTTTCTGACATAACAATCTTTGGTAATTCCCGAAGTCTGAAAATTCAATTCATGAAAACTTCTACCACCCATGAAACTATAAAAGTAGAACGAACAAGTATAAAATGAGCAACCTTAGACAACTTGTCTACCACAACCATAATTGAATAATGTTGTTTTCTTATATTTGGTAACCCAATAATAAAATCTAATGAAATTGCCTCTCTCTTCAATTCTAGTATAGGTCGAGGCATCAATAATCTTGGTGGGTGTTGATGATCCACTTGTATTTTCTCACACTCTTGGCATCTTTCCAAGAACTCATGAACCTCCTTCTTCATACTAGGCTAGAAGATTTCCTTTCTAAGAGCTGTAAGCATTTTGTAATAACCTAGGTTAGCTAAAATGGGTATTTTGTGGTGTTAATATAATATCAATTATTTAATATTGGCTACATTTGGAACATATATTATGTTTTTAAATGTTAAAAACCCATTTTGATTAAGTGTATAATGTGGCTATTTTCCATGGTCAGTTTTAATTTTCAAATTTTCACAAATCTAATTATAATCTTTATCTTCTAATGTTGTTGCCTTAATCTATTCTATGAATTTTTTTTAGCACTACTTACTATTACCTCACCAATTTTGTTTAGACTTCGACTTAGTCTACATGCCACATTTTGTTCCTTCCCTTTCATATGCTTAATGTTGAAGTCATATTCACTCAGGAAGGCCATCCATTTGGATTTCCCGGCATTCATGTGAGGTTGGATGAAAAAATATTTTAAACTCAAATGAATAGTAATTAAGCTAAATTTCTTACCAATTAAATAATGTTTCCACATATTAAGTGTGTGGATGATTCCAACTAATTCAAAGCCATAAACTACATAGTTTCTTTCATGATCCTGTAGTTTACAAGATTCATAAGCCACCAGATGATATTCCTACATGAGAACTCCCCTCAAACATTCCAAACCAGCATAAGTACAAAATACAAAGTCCTTGTCAAGGTCAATTATTTTTAGCCTAGGTGCAATAGTAACTAAATGCTTTAATTGTTCAAAGCTCAAGATTTTTGAGTCAACTCAAATTTAACCCCTTCCTTTTGAACAGAGGTTATGGGGTAAGCTAATTTAGAAAATCCCTCTATGAATAGTACCTTGTGATACCCATGAATGATCTAACATCTGCCACATCCTTAGGGATTAGATAAATGAGAATGGCCTTTACCTTTTTTGGATACACTGTTATTCCATCTTTAGATATCACATATCTTAGGTATTGTATTTTATCCTGATCAAATTCACATTTGCTAAACTTAGCGTATATTTAATATTCCCGTAAGGTTCACAACACTATTTCTAGATTTTGTTTGTACTCCTTCAAAGTCTTCGAATAAATCAATATATCATCTATAAATATTAGTACAAAATTTTCAAATATTTTTCTAAAAACACTATTCATCAAGTACATATAGGTAGAAGGTGCATTTGTAAGTTTGAAGGGAAGCAATGTAAAATCATTTGTGTCCATATAGAGTTTAGAAACCTATTTTTGGGATGTTTTATTCCTTAGTCCTCAACTAGTGATAACTATATTTGGGATCTATTTTAGAATATACAGTTGCTTCCTTTACTTGGTAAACTAAATAATTAATCTTGGGCAATAGATACCTTTTGTTGACTGTCATTTTATTAAGTTGCTGGTAATCAATGCATAACCTGAATGTTCCATATTTATTTTTGAAAAATAAATATGGTGCACCCCATGGTTAAACACTCAATCTAATGTATCCTTTGTGTAATAATTCTTGTAACTACATTTTCAACTCTATTAATTTTATCACACTCATCTTGTAAGGTAATTTTGATATCAGAGCAACACTTGGTATTAATTCTATAGAAATGTGTATGGCTCTTTTAAGTGGAGAACTAAGAATCTCATAAGTAAATACATATTGATAGTCCCTAATAATGTTCAAATCATTTCTTGTTTATCTTTAGAGTGGTCTTCTACTTGAATGGAAAACAACTGGCATCCTTTCCTTGCAACCATCTTTAAATATAAAGTAAATATTTGTCGAACAAAAATAGGTCTAGGTATGCACTTTACAATCTAAGTTTTGCCATTGCCTAGTGTGTAGGTAATAGTTTTTCAAGACAATTAACAAGTTCCATGTGCCACTCCAACCGGTCCATCCCTACGACAATTTCATATGAACCGAGTGGAAGAATGTTCATATTCATAGTGTTTTGGTTCCCATTTAAAATAAAAAGGCATGTATTCACCCAATTAGTAATTTTTCTTTTTGTTCCAAGCCAACTGGACCAACCATGAATTTTTGTACTTTTCAAAATTTCATTTACATTTTTCTACACTTTGGGGACTAATATAACTCAAACTAGCACAAAGGTTTATCAAAATAGAAATAGGTTGATTTTAAATTGTACCTTATATCTCCACCATGGTGGATTAATGTTCTTCCTAGCACTCTTCCAATTTTGCATTGATTAGCCAAATATTCTTGGCCACATTGCTAATGGTGAAGGCCTCTTATATATTCCATAGATTCAATAAATATCATGTATTGTAAAGGTAATTTTGTAGAAGACAGTGTTCTCCACAACCCCAACACTTTAAGGATTATTTATTGTTCCCATTAAATCCCTTATTACTTAAATCTATTTGTTTGGATCTCGTCTAATTGTGTTTCTGAGTTCTTTGTGTTTGATTAATATTTTTATTGAAATTTCGACTCTTGTTTTTCTTACCAAAATTCTTAAAAGTTTTAAATTTTCCTCCCTTTCCACCCAGGGAAAATATCTCCTTCTTTTTATTAGTCCATGATTTCAAATTTTCATTTCTCTTCTTAGCCTCTTGATAGAATATTCTTGCTTTTTTAATGGCCTTGTCCATTTTTTTGGGGTTATCACATTCAATTTATTCTTTAAAACAGAGAGGAATACAATTAATAAACTATTGTACTTTAGATTTTTATTTTTGTATATATGGCATATATCTCAAAAGATGATTATATTTTCTTATCGGCACATCCATTGACATTTGGAGAAGGTTCAAATCATGGAACTATTCGGCATGGTAGGTTTTAACCCCGTACAGAAATTACCTGCATACGAATTCTAAATCATAGGAAAAATACAAATGCCAGAGCATAACACATAAAACACATATACACAGAGATTTCCCACTGGATCTCAAAACCGAGACTACCAGCTTGATTTTTCATTATATTACTTTCAATGTTACAATACATATTTATACATGCCGAAGCATCCAATATCGTGGACCGAAAACCATCGCGTCCAAAACCATGGACTGAAAACCATAGGTAGGTTCGGCCAACCTAATATAGGGTCCAAAAAATATTTTCTTGGGGCGCTGCCCCGAACCCTGTAGAGGGGGGCTACCCGCGCCCCTCAAACCCCCTGGACAAGGGGGGGATGGTGACCCCCCCGTTGTGCAATCGGTGCAACGAACGGGGGGCTCTAGCCCCCCTCTAACCCCCCGGTTGACTACGTAGGTTAGTCGTGGAAAGAATATAACACAACCCCATAGGCATTGTCATCAAAATAACATTCAATTAATTATTTTTCCTTAAAAAGTCTTTAAAATTCCTCCCAGTTAACATTGTTATTTTCTAAAGTATGCACTATTCTCACTTCTTCGTACCACAAGGAATATTTTCCCTATAACTGATATGTATCTAATTTAGAGAGTATAACATTGACTTGAAATTATCTATTGATATTAAGCAACCATGTCTTTGCAATATATTCAAAATCACCATCATATGTTGGGGCTTTAATCTTCTTGGATTCTCCTTGTGGTTCCAATTTTTCTTCTTTTCATGCTTCAGATGCAAACTTCTCCCTCATATTTAGGTTCTTTTATTTTAGCCACCTCATTGTAGAAATTTCATGAATAATATGACACTTATTCAACTGAGATTATCATGATTATACACTATTGCGGAATGCATGCATAATACATAATTTCATCTATGTTGATCATCAATTTAGCAGTATTCAGAAACATACACATGCGCACATTGAAGCATCAATCACAGATATCAACAAAGTATGTACCCGGGGAAAGCATACAGGTGAAAACCCCCAACTATCCATATATTATATTGATTGAGAACATGTAACAATACATAGTACAATACTCCTTGCAAGTACTCAGTACTATCTCCACCTGTTACACACAAACTAGCTCAGATCTGAATCAATCACTGGCTCAAATCTCCTCCGTTGCTTGCCTTCCTCCACTGCGCAATCTTGCATGAGAATACTGATGAATGAATGATCCAAATTCGTATTTCCCTTGGATATACCATGCAATCCTCATTGGAAATACTCAATCCATGCATGTGCAAATCTCATGCACAACTATAGTCACAATTGACAACTATCTTGCCCTTTCACTCACCTTTAACACTTGTCTCCACTGAACTGTCCATGCACTGAGTTAAATGATGTATTCTTTAGTTGATTTATGAGTTAATAATTAGTGAATTAATTAGTAATTAATTCACACCACTCATCACTTAGTCTATTGATCAGTTAGACTAAATACAACTAGTTCAACCAAGTCAAATTGAACACAACTCCATCAACTCCTGATCCAACTCCACAGAACTCAATCACTGAAGTTCTAACTGAAGTCCTCCATGCAATAGCTCAAATAACCCATAAGTAACCACATGATTCCTTCAGGCAGTTGCATGTGACACATCTGTAGCTCCAACTGAAGTGCTCCAAGAGAATAAGATAAAGTTTAGAATCCAAATATTATTATGAGCTAATAATATTTGACTGTTCTAAATTTAGACTGAGTAGTACCTCTGATGTTGTCTAAAAATAGAAGTCCATATATTTTTACCAACATGACGAATCATCCATAAACAGTATCCTGCATCTCATAGACCATGATCCATATGTCCAAAAATAGACATAGTTTAAAAATAGACTTTGCACCAAAAATAGCCTCCGGGCCTAGTTAGTGAAGGCGAATTATTTTCACTAAGCTCCATCATCTTGTTGCATTCTCAACAAGCATTTCTTGTTGCAAACTTTTCAACACTCATCAGGGTTCTTCCACTTGGTTTTCTCTTCTTGGTCCTCTTCCTCCATTACTATTTCCATGGTCTTGGGATTGGATTTGTATGTTAAGTTTTTAATGAGCTTTTCTTATTTTTTCACTAAATTTTAACAACTGATCATGTCCTGCAAGGAGGTTCATTACCTCTATACTCATATCTCTCACCATACTCATTAATTCCACTATGGGAACTTGTTCTTGTTAACCTAGATGTATCATTATTCCATCTTCACCTATGTGAGTGTCTCCATATAATTCTGCCATCACCTCTCCCTTTTCCTTACTCTTCTTCTTCTATACAAAAAATAGGCATTCATTTTGTTAATAAAAATCATGGTAAACTCATAAGCCATAGTGTTGCAACTTGTTTTGCTCTAATACCATATGTAACATCCCTCCAAAATCACTTAGAAAATAATTATAAATTACATGATATTTTTTGTTAAATATAATATATGCATTATTTTCCACATTAACAGATTGACCCGTGAATTTTACTTGCAGAGGAAAAATGCCTCATTGATTTCCCGCTTCTAATTTGATTATCCTACATCAAGTGAGATTGTAATGTCTCTACATTATGTTTTTTTTTGCTTCACACCCAAACTTGCGTGAACATTGTATTGAAAGCTTTCCCATTTACTCATGGACATTATATGGGAACATTATTTATTTCCTTGTTGTTCAAAGTTTTCTTTTATAGTTTCAAGGCTATGACTTTGCTAAGTTATTAACCTAGCACAAATGCACTCCATAGCCTAAGGATGGGGGTTATTAATATCATTTTTTTTACTCTATAATACCTTATATCAACCCATATAATAATTATGTCAGCACTTACAATATATAATTGTAATCGACCATTATTACTATATTACGTTCATAATACGTGCTTATAACCTTAATGTTATATTGTATTGATTTCCTCTAATGGGTTATATGCTTATGATAAGTAATGAGATTTCTTGACCTTGAAAGCCCTCGTGGCACCTTGTACATATGTGGAGGTTATATGGTGTTCTATCCATGTGAAGGAATGACGTGGAAGTTGGGTGGGGGGTGTCTACATAGCTCGACCATGCTCTAAGCATGTGCATTTTTATTTTGATGGTGGTGATTAATCCAATCTAATTGATGGCGAGGATGAAACTTGAACCAATAGGGTAAATACTTGCCCTCATCCCTTCACATAAACGGTGGCATTTTTGTTTGAACTAGATGAGAGTCGATCTCTGTAAGCACAAAATCAACTTGGTAAAAACAACATATTTTCCTAGTGCTCGAAAGATTTTCCACCATGGTTTGATTTGTCTTGTTAGCATTTTGATGAGAAAATATGTTGCTTGTCAACTAAAGAATGTTTTACACACCATACACTAAAATTGATCTTGTACATTCTACATATTCATTTTCTTTCTGCTATTTATAGATTTTGTAACTCTTGGTAAGGACTTAGTGCAGTTCTTGATTGCTAATTGTCCTTATTTTGGTTTTACTATGGAGGTCAACCCATTACTTCTCCTAAATTTCCTTGTCTTGGTGACCATCCTTTATAGTAATTCAACATGGCTATACATTTCTCATGGTATTTATTGATAGTGAATTCTCACAACTGAATTTAAATTAAAAACCATAGATTTTCTCTTTTCCAAAATGGTTTCTTACCATATATTCATGATACTAAACCTATTTCCTACTGAAATATGGAAATGTAGAGGAATTTTCACTTACTCTCCTTTAAGGTGAGATACTGGTTTGCAATTAAATTCCTTTTATAACTTTTTTATAAATATTCTATGAAAAAATTGAGACTAGACTAAGGGTTTTCCTTTTTGTAATAGCCCTTGGTTAAAAATTCATGTAATAAACTTAATAAACAAAAAATAGGACCAAGGTCACAGGACACATATTCCAAGATGAACATTAGGAAAATTATCCTAATGGGAATCACTTGTTAGTTATTATGACTAAGGGGAACTTGGAAAAGGCATTGGCAAAGGAATTGAAAAGGAAAAAATACATTATTGGTATTTTTTTTATGAAATTAAAGGAAATTAGGAGAAAAGGAAGGTGAAAGGTCACAGGTTTCACGTGAGGAGGAAATTGAAGGAAAATAGAGGAAAAATGACGACATTAGATGCACTAATAATAAAAAGGCTTCTGAGGATCAATTCAAAACTTTTGTTTTTTAGACTTTTGTCAGTTTAGTTTTTGGAATTGGCTTCACAAAGGATAAGAGCACCAAGAGGAGAAAGAAAGTAGGCAATCAAAGGAATGTTAAGGAAAGCAAGGGTGACACAAGGAAAGCAAGGTTAAAGCAAGGAAAGGTTGGATCAAGTGGATCCAATAGGAATACTTTCAAGTAACAGGTTACATCTATGATTTCCTAACAACTTTTGGCATGCATGGTATATGCATATGTGTATTTGGTTCATTTGCTGCCATGGACATGGAGTTTTCCTAGTTTGACAATGGATTCAACCTTGCCTTATTGTTTTTAAATAGTCATGGTGTGTTGAAATTCATTCTTGCTTGAGATTTGGATTTCCGGAAGGTTTTAGATCTAGGTGAGGTGGTCTAAGGAAAATCCCAATGTTTGGGGGTGGAGATGGCTTTGTCTGGGAATCCCTCAGCAAGTGGGTGGAAATAGGAAAATTCCTCAAGGGATGGTGAAGGAATTTTTAGGCATCTAAGCTCAATTTGGTTTTATGATCTTAGGACCGGTTTAGGTGAGATCAAAGTAGTGTGAGGCTGGAGGTGGTTTAACCTATGGATTCCCTTGGTTCTTTATTCATTGGTTTATCCCATGAGATCCCACATTCATGCTTGGAATATGGCACATAGCTGATTGGATGAAAGAAAGAATTGGTTTAGCTTAATCTATGGTCGAGTGGTACATGGAAGTCCCTGACTTGGTTAGATATTATAGATGTCAATAAGAGCTAGGTTCATCCTATATTTCATCAAAAAATGTACTTTCTATTATGTGGCTTTGATGGCTATTATATCATTATTATTTATCTCCTTGTTTGTTGGTTATAAGTATGGTTTTTTGACTGAACCAAGTTACGACTCTTATCATGTTTGATTGATAAATGAATGATTAATGAATGCATGACATAATATATGTTATTGTAGCTCTTGTGAGATGGAACTATTCCTTCTTGGTAAACCACATATATGTTTAATATCCCTATGTTTAGATATGCATTAATAACTTGTAGATCTCATGTTTTCAATGTGTTTGATGGAATAAATGTCATGGTTAGACCAAGCCAAGTCATTTCCCTGATTAATTTTTGTGTTAGAGGATTTGTCTCCATGTTATTTGTCATTTCTGGGAGTTTCATTAAGTTTTAGGTAGAGTTATGGATCCTAACCACGAAATTTTTGTTTAGATCTCATGGTCGGTAGCACGAAATTGCTTGAAAGAGACTTTAGTCATTGGGAAGCAGGCCTATGAAAGAAACTAGAGGGTTATAGTTGCATGGAGGCCTTATCATGGGACAAGCTAGGGCTATAGTTCATTGAAAAGGAAATTTCACTGACTGGTTGGACACTTGGAGTGGTTGGTTAGCTCCTAGGGGTTCTGTAGCACCTAAGGGTAGTCAGTAAAGTCTTATTTTATTGAATCCATTTCCTTAAGGTTATCTAGGAGCTTGAGTCATGTCATAGTATCCCTCATCTCATGTTTACCCTGAGAAATCTAGTGAAAGTGCATAGATATGGGAGGAGGCATGCTATAGAGTGGTATCATAGCATGGTTCAAATACTTGTACCTGATGGGATAGATGAATGTGGTTATGCATGCATTATCATGGTTATGTTTGTCATGCAAGAGGTCATGGTATGAAGTTGGTATTGTCATGCGTAATGTTGGCATACTTATATGATTATGATTATACATGTATTGTGCTAATGTGGATTGATTTTGAAGATGAGATAGGCCTCCCCTAAAGGTCATTGAGGTATGATTTTAGTTATGGTATCTATTTGGTTTATCTAACATAGTATATTGGGAAGAATAAGAGAATCAAATATGCAGAGATAGATGGTAGACTACAGTTTAGATGACTCTCGCTACATATCAGTTTGGTAGCAAGGATATGGATATTGTCCTAGTATATAAAATACATTAAGGAGTTTGAGGGAAAAGAACAGAAGTTGTAAGGCCAACAATGTTAGGTTGGTTGAAGGTTAGGAAAGACTAGCAAGGGCTCAAGAAAATCAAGAAAAGTTCAATGGGGTCATGCTTCACAGTTTGTTAGACTTTCAGAGATAGAGACAACTAAGGATTAGTCAAGAGCAAGAAGAGAAGACTAATGGGGCATAGGGTAGAAGGTATCGGTCATGATACAAGTTGGATAGAAGGGACATAATCAGAGGTGGAAATCATTGGAGACACCTGACGGGAGGATTGGTATGTATGGATATCACTCTAGTTCCTCATCTAGGAGACATCATCACAGCGGTCACCATCATCATCCTTATAGGATAAGTGAGTACATTCCCGAGGGGTTGAAAAAGGTCAAGCCTCCTACATTTGATGGAGATATGAAGAAGTTAGAATATGCAGAGGCATGGTTGCTTGGTATGAAGAAATTATTTAGATGTATAACTATTCAGAGGACATGGAAGATAAAATAACTATGTTCAGTCTTACAGGGAAATAGAACATTTGGTGGGAAGATGTGAAGAATGTCAGGGGAATTCAAGAAGAATAGTCAATTTGGGATGAGTTTGAGAGACTCTTCAAGAAGAAGTACCTATTTAAAATAAAGTACGATGACATGGTTGAGGAGTTTTATGAGGTATAGATGCATTCGATGAGAGATGATGAGTATACTAGTAGGTTCCCGGAGTTGTTGAGGTATGTTCCTTACCTTGTGGATGAGAAAGCGAAGATGAAAGGTTCATCAATGGGTTCCCAACAACATATAGGGACTAGATTGAGGTTGATGAGCCTCAGTCATTGGAGGAAGCCATCAGAAAACATAAGCATTCTTAAGATCAGTCAAAGTGTAAAGCTGAGCCTAAGTTTGATTTGAAGGAAAATGAGGAAGCTAAAGGGAAGTGGCCACTCAAATGGGGAAGACCTCATGATAAAAATGAGAAAGAAAATGTGGTTCCTTATAAGAAGTTCAATGCAGTTGAGAAGGGACATGGGTCACAACCTGGAGAGGAGCAGACTAGAGGTGATGGTTGGGGATAATTGCAGTGTTGGATATGTGTAAAATATCATTGAAAGAAAGACTTTCCATTGTACTAGGGTGGAAGGTCTCAGATATATAGTGCTCAGGAGGCATAGATAGTTGGGGATATGTGAAATAAAATTCCTCATATTTATGTAGCTATGGACAAGAAGAAGGCATATCACCAGGAATCCATTATTGAGATGGAAGGTAAGCTCTGCGATCAAGTTATTTCTATTTTGATTGACCTTGGATCTAATTATATTTATGTTAATCCTAGCCTTGTGGACAAGTGTGGGTTGAGGAAAGAAGTGCATGTAGAGTCTTGGTTGGTGTAGTTTGCTACAGGTACCAAGAAGAGAGTCTATGGATCAGTAAGAACTTGTACCTACATCAACACATCTAAATGTGCTTCCATTGGGATGATATAGTGTGCTTTTGGGTATGGATTGGTGATATCTCCACAGGACCAGAGTAGATTGTTATAATAAGGCTATTGAGTGCCCATATGGTAATGGGGAAAATACAACTTTGCAGGGAAAGAAGAAACCTACATCAGTAAGGATGGTTACATCTATGCAAGCTAAGCGCAATTACAGGAAGGGGTGTGTACTATTTTGAGTCCATATTTCCAGTGACAAGGGTAAGGATGTTGAGGATGCAAAAATATTCAAGAGGTACCCTGTATTGTAGCAGTATTAGGTTGTATTTCAAGTAGAGATTTCAGATTTTCTCCCTCACATGGAAGTGGAATTTTCTATTGAGTTGGATCCAAGAGTGGCAACAACATCAAAGGAACCATACAAGATGAGCACTCGAGAGTAATTGAAATTACTATTGAAGGAAATGCTTGATAAGGGATACACTAGGCCAAGTGTAATGTGTTAGGGTGCGCCAATGTTTTTCATGAAGAAGAAGGATGGTACTCTCAAATTGTGATTGACTATAGATAGCTGAACAAGGTGATGGTTAATAACAGGTACCTATTGCCAAGGATTGACTACTTGTTTTACGAGTTGAAGGGAGAAAGAATGTTCTGGAAGATTGATTTGAGATCGGGATATCATTCGGTATGCATCAAAGAAGAGGACATCTACAAGATTTCTTTCAAGACTAGGTATGGGAATTATAAGTTTGTTGTAGTTCCATATGGTTTGATTAATGCTCCAGCTACTTTCATGTGCTTGATTAATAGTGTATTGCATCCTTATTTGGATAAGTTTGTTATTGTATTCATTGATACTATATTGATATATTCTAAGAATGAGGAAGATCTTGCCCAACAATGCAACAATATTAATATTGGTAAGAGAACATTAGTTGTATTCCAAGCTTAGTAAATGAAATTTATTTCATACAAAGGTACATTACTTGGGACATGTTGTTTGCAAGGAAGGCATATCAGTGGACCTAGAAAAGATAAGGGCTATGATGGAGTGGGTAGCTCCTAGGAATGTGGATGAGGTAATATCATTCATGGGGTTATCAAGTTACTATTGGAGGTCCATTAGGAACTTCTCATGGATTTCATATCCTATTACATCAACGCAGAGGAAAGGGAGGAAATTTCAATGGACAGAGGAATGTGCATCTAGTTTTCAGTAGTTGAAGAAGTTTCTTACAAATGATTAAGTGTTCAAGATTGCAAATTCAGATAAAGAGTTTGTGGTGTGTACATATCTTTAGATGAAAGGACATGGTGGGGTCCTAATTTAGGAGGGATAGGTAGTATTCTATGAGTGAATGAAACTGAAAGAGGAGGAGAAAAACTATGCGACACATGATCTTGAGTTGGCAATGATCATTCATGCATTGAAGATGTTGAGGCACTATATTCTTGGCAGGAGGTTTGTTTTGATGAGCTATCATAGTGGGATGAGGTAGGTGTTTGACCAAACTAATTTGAATGTCAGGCAATCTAGATGCAGTTCCACCCTTAGTGATTTTTACTTTGATATTAGGTACATTAAGAGAAAGGAGAATAGGGTTGCATATGCTCTGAGTAAGAGAGTGCAGATAAATCATGTTGTAACTATGAGTTGTTATGGGAAGGATTTACAGGACCATATCTTAGAGGAAATACAATAGGATTACAAGTACCAATAGATTAGGTAGAGGTTATAGCAAGCTATCGGTGAACAGGATGTGGAATATTGTCTTGCAACAGATGGATTGGTCATATTTAGGGACAATATATATGTTTTAGATGATAGTGAGATCAAGAAGCTCATATTGAGGGAGTTTCATGTCAAGACATATTAAGGTCACCCATGATATCAAAAGAAGTTGAGAGCTATGAAGAAGCTCTACTATTCACCAAATATTAAGAAGGAAGTGTCAATTTTTTTTTCTAGATGCTTGGATTTTTAAGAGCTAAAAGAAAAGCGTAAGCATCCAACTGGTTTGGTACAATCTATTCTGATTCTAGAATGGAAATGGGAGGTAATTTCCATGGATTTTATTATAGGATTTCTGAAGACATCAAATTAGCATGATTCCATCATGGTTGTGGTTGACAGGTTGAGCAAGGTAGTTCACTTCATCCCAATGAAGACTACTTATTCAGCTAGTGAGCTACATGGAAAATTTTAGGGGCTAATATTAGGTTGTGGGATAATTTTCCATGATTATTCAAAACAAAAAAGATTCGCTAATTTCTATTTCTTATAAAAATGATTCGTCTAAATTTTACAACATAAAACTATTTTACCTTAAAAATCGCCAACATTATATAGAGTATATATAAAATCATTATAAATTTGAATTTTTTTCAAATACATCAATAAAGATTATATAGTTTGCATATTAGGGACTACTGATATTCACCAATGTTTTTAAACTTAAGATAATTTTCTATCCTTAATATTTTCCCTGGTGAGGTAGCACATGTTTTCATTAGGGAGAGTGAGGTTGCACAGTTTTCCGAAGAATATTATGTTGGATAAAGATGCTAAGTTCACTTCAATATTTTGGAAGGTGTTATTTACAGGTTTGGGTATAATGTTTTCCTTCTGTACAACTTATAATCCCCAGAAAGATGGACAGACAAAGAGGGTTAACAAGACTGCAGATGATATGTGGAGGATGCATGTCATGCAACAACAACAGAAGTTGGAGGAGTGCCTTCCACTGGTTGAGTTTTCATACAACAATGGGTATCAAGAGCCATTAAGAATGAGTATGTTTGAGGCACTCTATGGGTACTTGTAGGACCAAACATGTTGGAAGAGATGGAATAGGAAATGCAGGTTATAAAGAAGAATTTAAAGGTATCACAAGATAAATAGAAGAATTATGCAGACCAATAGAGGGCATTTAAGGAGTTTCGGGTTGGGGAGCATGTGTACTTGTGCATCAAGCCGAAGAAGAGCTCCTTTAGGATTGGATCATGTTCCAAGTTGGCACCTCGGTATTACGAGCCTTTCGAGATATTTGAGTGGATAGGACTAATGGCCTACGGACTTGCACTGCCTCTGATATTGAAGGTCCATGGTGTTTTCAATGTTTCATTTCTTAATAGATATGTAAAATATATTGATCATGTTATTGATTGGTCTATATTACAGTTGGAGCCATAAGGAGAATTCCATCCAAAACCTCCAAACATATTGCAATGGAAAAAACTCATGCTCCTAAAATGAGTAATCAGGAAAGTTAAAGTGTAGTGGAAGGACTTTGGTCTCAATGAAGCTACATAGGAGATAGTTGATTAGATGCGGGCAATGTATCCTTCATTATTTGCAGGAGGAGGCAAAAGTGATTTTGGTATATGTACGTATTTATGTATGTTTTTTGTTGTAAATACGGTAGTGAGTTGTGTTATAAAGATCCAATAATCGGTATGGTTGTCATGTTATCATTTTTGTCATGAAGGTTTTGCTTTCGAATAGGTTGTTCATTGTAAATACTGTAATGAGATGGATTATAAAGATTTGTGGGCAGTATTTTTTGGGTTTTTAGTGGGTTTTCTAGTTGTAGGTGTCATTGAACGTCGAGGACATTGTTCCCCTATGGGGGAGGGGTCTATAAAATCCATAGGTTGAAATTTCATGTAATAAAGTTAATAAAGGAAAAATAAGACGAAGGTCATGGGACACAATTTCTAAGATAAATGTTGGGCAGAATATCCTAGTGGGCATCACTTGTTATTTATTATGGCTAAGGGGAAATTGGTAAAGGCATTAGCAAAGGCTTTGAAAAGGTAAAAAGGAATTATTCGTATTTTATTTATGAAAATAAAGGAAATTAGGAGAAAAGGGAGGTGAAAGGTCATAGGTTGCATGTGAAGAGGAAATTGAAGGAAACTAGGAGAAAAATGAATAAATTGGAGGCATCAATAATAAAAAGGCTTATGAGCATCATTTCACAGCTTTTGGTGGACCTTTCGTCATTTTAGTTTTGGGAATTGGTTTTAGAGAGGAGAAGAGCACCAATAGGAGAAAGAAAGTAAGCAAGAAAAGGAAGGACAAGGAAAGCAAGGATCAAGAAAGGAAAGAATGGATCAAGTGGTTTCAATAGGAATAATTGTAGGTAATAGGTTGCATGTATGATTTCCTAGTTGGTTTTGGCATGCATGGTATACACATGTGTGTATTTGGTTCATTTGCTATCATTGGCATGGGGTTTTCCTAGTTTGATAGTGGTTTCAAAGTTGCCTTGCCATTTCTAGATAATGATGGCGTGATTGGATTCATTCTTGGTTGTGCTTTTGATTGTTGGAAGGTTTTGGATCCAGGTGAGGTGGTCTCAGCAAAAATCGTAAGGGTTGGTGGTGGAGATGAATTTATCTAGGAAACCCTCAACAAGTAGGTGGAGACAAGAAACTTCCTGAAGGGACGATGAAGGAATTTTGAGGCATCCAAGATCAGTTTGGTTTTGTCATCTCAGGACCATTTTAAGTGAGATCACGGTAGTCTGAGGGTGGAGGTGGTTTATCCTATATATTTCCTTGGTTATTTATACATTGGTTTATCCCATGAGATCCCACATTTAGGCTTGAAATATGGCCCTGGGGTGATTAGCTGGAAGAAATATTTGGTTCAGCCCAATCCATGGTTGAGTGGTATGTGGAAGTCCCTGACTTGGTTTGCTTTTGCATATATCAATAACAGTTAATTTCCTCTTTTATTTCATGAGTAAATGTACTTTTTATTATATGGCTTTTATGATTTTTGTATACTTTTTATTTTTCGTGATATATGTTGGTTGTAAGCATAGTTTTATGACATATCCAAGTTATGGATCTTACCATTTTTTATTAGAAAATGAATGGTTAATGAATGCATGGCCTAATAGATGTTATTGTAGCTATTGTGAGAGGGAATTAGTCCTTCTTGGTAAATCTTAGATAAGTTTTAGATCCCTATGTTTAGATATGCATTCATGACTTATAGATCTCATGTTCTCAATGTGTTTGATGGAATGAATTTCATGGTTAGATTAGGCTAGGTCAAGTCCTTGATTAAGTTTTATGTTAGAGGATTTATCTCTATGTTATTTATAAGTTTTGATTGTTTAATTATGTTTTGGGAAGAGGTATGGATCGTAGCATTAGAAAATTTGCTTAGGTCTTGCAGTCACTGGCACAAAAATGCCTGAAGGAGACTCCAGTTGCTGGGATGCAGACCAGTGAGAGTAACTTGAGGGTTCCAGTCTCATGGAGGCCTTGTCATGGGAGCGAGTGGGGGTATATTTCTTTGGAAAAGGAAGTTAACTGAAGGGTTAGACACCTAGAGTGGTTGGTTAGATCGTAGGGTCCTTGTAGCACTTGAGGATAGTGAGTAAAGTATTGGTTTGTCGACTCATTTTCCTTAAGGTTATCTAAGAGGTTGAGTCATGTCATATTAGCCCTCATCTCATATTTACCCCAAGAAAGCTAGTGAAAGTGTGTAGATATTTGAGGAGGTCTGCTATAGAGTGGTATCATAGCATGGTTCAAATACTTGGACCTGTTGGGCTAGATGCATGTGGTTATGCATGAATTGTCATGGTTATAATTTTCATGCATGAGGTCATGGTATTCAGTTGGTATTGTCCTGCATAATGTTTGCATATTGATATGATTATGATTATACATGTATTGTGCTAATATGGATTGATTTTTCATATGAGATAAGCCTCCCCTAAACCTCATTGAGGTAGGCTTTTAGTTATGGTATCTATTTGTATTAACTGACATGGTGTACTGGCAAGAAGAAGAGAATAAAAATTGATGAGAAAGAAGGTAGGCTACAGTTCATATGAATCTCCCTATAGATTAGTTGTGAAGCAAGGAGATGCGTATTCTCCTCGTATAGTCAATACATTGAGAATTTTGAGGGAAAATATGAGAAGTTTCAAGGCCTAAAATGACAAGTTGGTTGAGGCTTAAGAAAGACTTGTAAGGGCTTAAGAAAAGTAGGTAGATGTCAATGTGGTTATCCTTTTGAGTTTGTCATACTTGCAAAGATAAGGAGATCTGAGGATTAGTCAAGAGTAGGAAGAGAAGACTAATGAGGCATATGGTAGGAGCTATCGATTAGGATATAGGTTGGATAGAGGGGACAAAGTAAGAGGTTTCATATCATTAGATACACCTGATAGGAGGACTACTATGTATTGGTATCACTCTAGTTCCTCATCTAGGAAACATCATCATAGTCATCACTCTCATCATCCTTATAAGAGAAGTGAGTACTTTGTTAAGGAGTTGAAGAAAGTCAAGCCTCCTACATTTGATGAAGAGATGAAGAAGTGAGAAGATGCGGAGGAATGGTTTCTTGGAATGAAGAAATTCTTCAAATTAAATAACTATTCAAAGAACATGAAAGCCAAAATAGCTACCTTTAGTCTTAAAGGGAAAGCGAACATTTGGTGCGAAGATGGGAAAAATGTCAAGGGAATTTGAGAAAAAGATTTGATTTGGGATAAGTTCAAGAGACTCTTCAAGAATAAGTACCTATGTGAAATAAATTATGATGACATAGCTAAGGAGTTTTATGAGATGCAGATGGGTTCTATGATATATGATGGGTATACTAGCATGTTCCTGGGGTTGTTTAGGTATGTGCCTTACCTCAAGGATGAGAAAGAAAATATTCAAAGGTTCATCAGTGGGTTTCCAACAACATATAAAGACCATATTGAGTTTGATGAGCCTCGGATATTGGAGGAAGTGACCAAGAAACTTAAGCATCGTTATTATCAGTGAAAGTGTAAAGTTGAGTGAAAGTGTGATTTGAGGGGAAATGAGAAAGTTAAATGGAAGTGGAATCTGAACCAGGGAATACCTCAAAATGGAGGTGAGAAATAAAATGTGGTTCCTTACCAGAAGTTCAATGCAGTCGAGAAGGGACATGGGTCACAACTTGGAGAGCAGCAGACGAGAGGTGATGGTAGGGGACCATTGTAGCATTGGATATGTGGAAAGTATCAATGCAAGAAGGATTTTCCATTGTACTAGGGTGGCAGGCTACAAATATATAGTGCTCATGAGTTGAAAATAGTTGGAGATGTGGGAAATAACATTCCTACGATTTATGCAGTTATGGACAACAAGCAAGCAGATCGCCAGGCATCCATTAATGACATGGAAGGTAAGCTCTATGATGAATTTGTTTCTATTTTGATTGACCCTATATCTAATTATAGTTATGTTAACCCTGACCTGGAGGATAAGTGTTGTTTGAGAAAATAAGTTCATGAAGAGTCTTGGTTGGTGCGGTTGGATATAGGTACCAAGAAGAGAGTCTGTCATTGGGGAAGAGCTTGCACATTTGAGTTGTATGGTATGCCTACATCAACACATCTAAATGTGATTCCATTGGGATAATATAGTATGCTTCTAGGTTTGGATTATTTGTATCTCCACAGGACCAAAGTAGATTTTTATGAGAAGGCTATTTAGTGCTTGGATGGTAATGGGGAAAATATAATTTTGTAGGGAAAGAATAAGCCTTCATCAGTGAGGATGGTTACAAATATGCGAGCTAGGCGTAATCATAGGAAGGGGTGTGTACTATTTGCAGTCAATATTTCCAGTGACAAGGGTAAGGATGTTATGGAAGATATTCAAGAGGTACCCTGTATTGGAAAATGTTTAGGATGCATTCCCAGTAGAGATTCCAGATTTTCCACCTCACAGAGAAGTGGAATTTTCTATTGACTTGGTACTAGGAGTGAAACCAGCATCAAAGGGACCATACGAGATGAGCACTCCAGAGTTAGTGGAATTGAAGTTGCAGTTGAAGGAAATTATTGATAAGGGATACATTAGGGCAAGTGTATTACCTTGGGTTGAACCACTATTGTTTGTGAAGAAGAAGGATGGTACTCTCAGATTTTGGATTGATGATTAAGAACATGTATCCATTGTCAAGGATCGATGACTTGTTTGACAAGTTGAAGGGAGCATCAATGTTCTTGAAGTTGATTTGAGATCAAGATACCATTAGGTACGAATCAAAGAAGAGGACATCTAGAAGAATTCTTTCCATACCAGGTATGGCCATTATGAATTTGTTGTAGTTCCATTTGGTTTGACTAATGCTCCAAGTACTTTTATGTTCTTGTTGAATTGTGTATTACATCCTTATCTGGACAAGCTTTTTATTGTATTCACTACTGACATATTGATATATTATAAGAATGAGGAAGAGAATGTCAAACACTTAGCAACAATATTGATATTGGTAAGAGAACATTAGTTATATTCCAAGCTTAGTAAATGGTGTTTCTTTTCGACATAGGTACATTACTTGGGACATGTTGTTTTCAAAGAAGGCATAACAATGGACCCAAAAAAGATAAGGACTATCATGGATTGGGCAGCTCATAGGAATGTGGATGAGGTTAGATAATTCATTGGGATAGTAGGATATTATAGGAGGATCATCTAGAACTTCTCATAGATTGTATATCCTATTACATCATTGTAGAGGAAAGGGAAGAAATTTGAATGGACAAAGGAATGTGCACCTAGTTTTGAGTAGTAGAAGCAGTTTCTTAGAAAGGCTATACTGTTAAATATTGCAAATCTAGATAAAGATTTCATGGTGTGTATAAATTCTTGCAAGAGAGGAATTGTAATGCCCCACTTAATCTTATCATGCAAATTTTTTTAGTGTTTAAATTACTTGAAAATATTGACTTATAATTATCAAGAAAAATTGCTAAATACCTACATTTGGGAAACTGTAATTTTTATTTACTGATATAAAATTTATTATTGTTATTATTCAACTCCCAACTTGTCTTCTCAAATTTAATATTGGATAGTATATGGTCTCCTTCCATTATTCCAATTTAAATATCCATATTCCCAAAATGTCCTCTCAAATCTACTTGGGAGAAGATATGGTATTCCCCAATTAATCTCCAAATTTAATATCCATATCTTATCCCCAAAATGTCCTCTCAAATTTACTTGGGAGAAGATATGGTCTTCCCCAATTAATTTCCAAATTAAATATCCATATCTTACCCAAAAAATGTCCTCTCAAATTTACTTGGGAGAAGAGGTGGTCTTCCCCAATTAATTTCCAAATCAAACATCCATATATTATCCTCAAACTGTCCTCTCAAATTTACTTGGGAGAAGATATGGTAAGAAAAGTCAAATGAAAGGATGAGGGTGTATTCATGAAATTAACGATAGGCGGTTGAGGTGGATGGGAGGAAGAGGCATAAAAGGGGAAGGATGATAAGAGGAGATGGGGATCATTGGTCATGGTTTTGGTTTTTGTTTTGGTTTCGGGGATTTTGTTTTGGGAGGAAGGTGGAGAAAAGAGAAGGGAGAGAAGGAGAGTTTTTGTTTAACTTGGACACACTACATTTGGTTGGACTTGGGCTCAGAGGGCTAGGGAACTTGTGGAGGTTCCCTGGGCTAGGAAATACTTCCTAAGTGGATGGGAGGCAAATCTAGTCGGGTGGTCAAGAGGAGCATCCCGAGAGACTTAGGAGCTCAGGAGCATCTCAAGGAAGCTATTGGAACAAGTATTCCTCCATTTATGGATTACTTATGTAAATTATTGCAATGAAATTCTTACTTATTTAATTTGTGGTAAATAAACTTTAATGGTATATTATCATCAAATAAATGTTTAGATATAAATAAGTGATTTCCCATCTTATTATGTTTAAAATTAGAGAAATTTAGTTTTTAGTTAGAGGAACTTAGGAGGGAACCTCACACATGGTATTAGAGCCAAGGTTCAAAATCTGAGGCCTAAATCCCACTGACCCAACAAAGCCCTAGATCAAAATATGAATCCTAAGGCAAATAAGAACAACTCCCACAAAAAAAAGAGTAATTTTTTTTTCATGCAACTCAACTTACGATATTCTAGAAATATTTTCTCATGGTTAACTCCATATTTTCAACTCTTCCATGTTTCTTGAAATGCTCAACGGTCTTGATGACAGAGTCTATGGGGATAGCAAAGATAACCCCATCAATGACAAGAGCCTTCATTGTGTTAATACCTATTACTTCTCCATCAAGATTGGCTAACGATTTACTAGAGCTTCCATCATTGATAACACAATCCGTTTATAAATAGTAATATTCTCTAAGCATTCTGACAAGACCCAAATCACTGCTCTTGTGATCTACATAGCTCACAATTCCAGCAGTGACTATATTTTGGAGAGATGGAGGGCATCCCAAAGCTATTACGAAATCCCTTGGTCAAAGTTTGCTAGAAGAACCTAGTTTTGCTGCTGGCAAGAACCTTTGCATTAATTCTAACAACAACAATATCAATATGAAAATTAGCATTGATAACTTCTCCATCACACGTCTTCCCATATTGCAACGTAACAGCAACCATCTCCAAAATTGCCTCCTTCTTGTCAAAACTTATGCCAAAAATCGACGAAAATAGGACAATCAAGGTATGTCCAAAAGCAAAATCAGTCTCATATCTCTATCCAAAGGGAGGTATAGCTGCCCACCAAATCTACCAAAAGGCAATCCAAAGATGTCTGCAAATTTCTTTAGCAAAGAGTCCCCAAAGTGTGATATTTTCTACCTTCCAGTCAGCCCAAGGGACAATCCAAAAGATTGTACCTGTTGTCCTCTAAGTCTGTTCAAGAAAACTTTCCTTTGTAAAGCTCTCTTGCACTTGTAAACTCTGCTACTACATGCACATTTGTTAAAATTGTGCCATTTGAATCACAATGGATGTAGATGTAGATGCAACAGGTATTAGATTTTCATCTGGCACATTGAGTCCTTTCTTTTGCAAATTGTTACAGATTTCTAATATTTTATTGTAATCGTCTCAAACAAGAAGATCCTGGACTTGTTCATTGTATATTTCAATCTTTTGAAGGTAAACCTCATTTATAATGTATCCTTTCTTTGTTTTGATATATGGAATAATTCATTCAAGGCTTGATAGTTCACACCCCAACTCTCCTCTATAATCACCTTAGGACCAGTCATTGTGTATGTATTTCCAGAACCTGTTTGCCCATATGAAAAAATGCAAAAATTGTAAGCATCAAGAAAAGAACTAATCAATGGCATGGTATCCAAAAAAACTTCCTCTTGAGTAGCAGATGCTCCAAACACTTTGTTGAATGTGAATGATTTATGTATATCCTTTCCTTGCTTTGCAAAATTTGCAATCATAATTGGACAATCCTCCCCAATATAATCCATTGTACTTTGATAGTTGAATTGGCCAAGCAAGAATGGTATGACTCTACAATACATCCTTTTGCTTCCTTTCAAATCCTGCACTTGATTGTATAGTTATCGATCTTCCTCTAGAACTTGTGGTAGCCTGCTGCAGCCTGTGCTAGTCCATGCATATGCTTTCCAAGATTGTACAATTGTTTATTCCATTTCATTTGCATCGAATGAAGACCTTCCTTCGAATATGGTAAAGTTTCTTGATCTTGGGATCTACCTGTATTAGATGGAAATGTTTTATGGACTGAGTAATTTTGAGCCTTCTGGTCCTCGTGGCCTTAATATTGACACTAGCATATTTCCCTTTATTGTTGAAATCTAGTTTCTCTGCAAATCTCCCATCACCAACCATCTGCTGCAATACTCTGCTTGCAAACCACGTTATTATTGCTCTTGTTGAACTTTAGCATTAATTGCACCAGAATATGCTTCTAGTAAAATATTAGTAGCCTCCTCTAGCTGAGAAGCTAAAACTGATTTCATTGAAGGTTCTGAAAAATATGCTTGCATTTTTAATTCTAGGATAAGCGATCCCAGATTCCAAATTCTAGATAGTAATGTTAGTTGGCAATACTAAGGTGTTATACCTTCAGGAGATGGATACCAAGAGTATTGGATATCTCTATAGCAAATAGCAGTGCATACTACACTTGTGCAAGTAATTGAGATTTCACGAAGTTGTTCTATTTGTAACCGAAGTGGCAACTCCCTTCCTACTACATAAGTTAGATGTTGATTAACATAGGAAAATAACTCCTCCACCTTAGAAACTCGACTATAAAACACTTCTGCTTTCTCTCTATCCATCAACATTACATTTTCTGACTAGCTTTCTCACCAACTATCCAGACAAGATCCCAAAGAGAGCCACTAATTTCACTGTGCTGTAAATAAGTGTTTAGAGACTGAAGCCTTCTTTGTGGCCTAGCTTGGGAGGATGCATTATGCAGTTCCCTGAGTTGAATCATGGAAGCAAGTTTTTCACCATGTCCCATGATGGATTGTAAAGCTTCTCTCTACCTCATTTGAAGCTCTTCACGGCACTTGGAGGTAGCAACAAACTGCGGAAATTGTTGATGTTGGTGTTGCTTTTCTAAAATATGGAAAGATACAACAGCCATTACTGCTATATTTGCTCCTCTCCTTGTTGTCTAGTGTTTTTCAAGTGTGTCAACAATAGCTCAACTTGCACAGGTAAATACATTCATTTCCCCGTATCTTTCAAATGTGCCAGCTTGATGGAGCTATTCAAATGCTCCTTCAATTTGCCCTAAGTTAAGAAAAATTTGAAATAAATGCTGAATTAAACTTTATTCTTCCTCATCTTGGATATTATGATAGCCAAATCCTTTCAGTATAGCCCTTTCTCCATTATCTTTGGCAATCTGTGCCTCGGTACTTGCCCTTCGAAGAGAAAAATTACCTCCAACCACGAGTTTTTTCCTTTCTTCTTCTGCAGCTCCTTTATTGGAGGTCCCTTTGTAGGAAAAACTTCATTCAAGTAATTTAACACCACCCAGTAGAATAGATTTTTCAGGGATTATCCATAAACCTGGCTTCTCTACAAGGACTATCCATGCACCTTCCTCACCACCACCCACTAACGAAATAATTGAGCCATCTAGAACCTTCCCTGTATCCCACGGTAACTCAAACTGATATAGGGATGTAGCTTCATTCCAATAGTGATTAATGGTTGTTGTTTCATCTCTAGATAATATCATTGTAGATCTAGTAGGCTTGCCACCTACTCGTAGATGCATGGAAAATAGGAAATCCTCCTCCACTTGTGATTTTGGAAAAATCACCCGAACTGGAGCCTTTCTTTCATTTTTTTTTTTTCCAGAAGCCAAGTCATCACCTCTCATCTTTTGACTAGATTACTTGTAACACAATTTCAAAAGAGATTACGCTAGTATTTTTTTATGTTGTTTGTTCAAGAAGCTTCATAAGATATCCCCACAATGACATAAGGTAGCCATGAAATGTTGAAAACTGTGAGCATCCATCACAAGAATTCTCACCCAACAATTAGATGAGTGTGGTGGCGCTGTGGATGTCACCCTTCACACAGGTGATTTAAACAATTTCTATAAAGCATGTGTTTGTAAGCTCATGTGCAATTGAATATAGACCTTAACCTTAGCGATAAGCTCAGATTACATATACAACCACTAGATTATGGCAACAAACCAACCTGCTTATGGATTTGTAACTATATTGTCTTACATGATTAACAAAATGTAATTAGACAAAACAAACAAATTTTAACAGATAATTAAAGCGTAGAATGGGTGTCATCTACAAGGTCAGTGTGCTCTCCAAACTTCCATTTTAGAATCTTATGTGAGGAAAAATGCAGAAAAATCAACAAACTGATCAGGCAGGCCAAGTGTAGGGTCAAGATTTATGTGAGCTGAAATACACACTACCAGGTCAGATATGGTGTCCAGAATGGTGGAAAACTTTGTATGTTTCCTGTGCAAAATCAGCAGTGGCTCACAGTTCCTCTTACCAGTCTCAAGGGCTAATGACATATATGACCTCAAGGGTGAACTAGACCCCAATCTTGTTGGCCTCTGAGTGCTCCTCAAAACCATGCTTCCAATTTGCCCATGTTAGTGCCAAGTAAATTAAACTTCCATGGGCATCCACAATGTCTTTATCACATTAGTGAAGGCACTTATTTAAACCAAAAATCTCCCTAAAGATGCAGCAGAAGTAGTGAGACCTGGAGGCTCTCAGATAAGGACCAATAGAGTCACCTTGATACCAGGGAACTAGTGGGGTCACTGAGTGTCAAGCCCTCCACCAAAATGTGGAGCTCCAAAATAAAATCTCAAGCCAAACAAGAATGATCATGCTTATGTTTCAACATATTGATAACCCTTATTAAACAACCAATTTAAAAGCAGGAAATGATAGCCATCAACCCTGGGTAAGGCCATCAAGTTTCACACACGAGAATCGAATAATGCTAAAAATAAAAATAAAAAAAATCACCAAATTGTAATGAAGGGGGGGCTCATGTCTATGGGATTTACCCGTCCACTCCTTGATATGCTCTTGAATTGACAAGTACAGGGGAATCCCAAAAAAAAAAGAGCCAAAAACTTTTTTTAATGACCTTGATTAATTATTAATCATGGGAGGGGTTTGGTCAATACCATAGCCCCAATGCAGTTGCTATCAAAAATTCCCCCTCCCAAGGCTATTGGAAGCAGAATTCTTCCAGTAGAGGAATGTTTCAGAAGCATTTTTATATATACATATTTAATATAATTGTTGTATATATATATATATAATATATATAATATATATATAATATATATATATAATAATATATATTCAAAAGAAAGCATGCAAAAAGTTGAGTCAACTACAAAAAACATGAAAACATAATTTTTGCTACTAGATTAATGATGATCATTAAAGCACCAACCATTTGGAACACAAATAACATCAATCATTTAATATTTATAGCATTATCATCAACCACAACCTTCAAGTTTCAACATATAAAATTTGTCATCGACAAAAACTAATAAATAACATCAACCATGAAATGAAGCAACACATCATATTCATTACCAAAGAGTTGTTAGATTCATTTAAAAATTCAAACTTTAAAGGCAAGTTCAAAGTTCAATATTAAAAAGATATAATATTTACGAAATAGGGCATAATAAAAACAAATTACTAATTTATAGGGACTGCTTTTAAACAACAAAAAGAGAGAGATCTAGTATCTACTAAGCTTTCTTCTTGCCATGAGAAACTTCGAATTTCTTTTCCCATGATATATGAGGAAGAGGAGCAAGAGTAGGTGAAAGTTTTCATGGAATGTTACCAGCAACTACATGGCCCCCATGTAATGCTAAACATTCCGAAGCTAAAGGAAAATCCCCCACATCCGAAAAACTACTAGTGGGTGGGGGCAGCGTGTTTTCTCCATGAATATAATCACCCAAAATTCTAGCTTCCAAGCAACCTATAACCATCAATCCATCATGAAAATTAGCCTCCTTTGCATTGTTTCTCCTCATGACATTGTTGATCACCTCTCGTGAGTGTTGAGGTGTCTTAATGAAAGTTGTTCTTATGCGCACTTACATAGTGTCATTGCCCTTGACATCACATAACCATGGGGGTTTGTTACTATGATTTATTATTGATATCTCATGTTAGATAATGCACATTATGTCCTTGGTTGGCGTCATCATTTCTTGTTTGGAGGCTTGCATCTTGCACATATGGTGTTTGGATGTGATTGAGGGTCTTTCATAATATTTCTCAAACATTTGATTTACCCTTAGCACATTTATTATGAAGGACATCCATCAACTAAGAGTTTCCTTAAATATTGTTGGTTAATTATTGCTCCTTGACATAGTGAATTATTTGTTGGCCATGTTTGCATATGTTCATAGGGTTTCCCTTGGATTATTGTTCCATGATTTTTATTGGTGAACCTTGAAGTAATACACCCACCCCTTGTTGCATAAGTGATGTCCCTTTCGATGGATGTCTTGATGACATGGAAAAGTGGTTGTGGTTTGCTAGAAGAATGCCAACATATATTTATAGTTTTGCTATGATGTGGCATGTTGTGAGTAGTTATTTTCATGATAGAGGAAATCGCTCCCCTTATTTGGCATCTTATCATGCATTTGGAGGCACTCATACCTTGCTCGTATGGTCTTCTATATTGACACCCATGGTTTTGGTCATTTGGAATGTTATTTTCACATTATATCATATGGTTTCTCTTGGTTTGGGAAGATCCTTTATTACTATATTGGAGAGTGTCCTAGCCTCATTAGACAATCTCTTAGGGTGAACTATTTATCATATTCCTTGGAGGAGAGGTGTTCATACATGTGCATTTAACCACTTTGGCACATTGATTGAGGACACCCCACTTCTTTGAGGAGGTTATAACAACTTTATGGACAATTATGACACATGTTTATATGGGATTACTATTTATGGCCAATTTGGTTGATCATGGGAGATAATTCCCTAACATCTTATTACTATTTCCATTTGGAGGAGTTATGTTGTTTGTCTACAAGACTCTAATTACCTTGGCATATTCTTTGAAGTCACTCCACTTGTAAAGGTGGTCATGACCATTATTGGCAAAAATATTTTGTTATGGATTACTCTTGAAGGATAAGTTGATCTCTTCTTAGAGAAACAACCTTAACATATTCTATTTTGGCCATGTATTTGGTATCTCTAGGCGGCTAACTACCTTGTCTAAGAGATCACTCCCATTTTGGCTTGAGTATTTATAGGTGAAGTTATCTAGCTACATGGGTTACCCACAATGATCATTTTGATAGGGAATCTCGCTTTACATATACATTTTGGACAAGTTTGCAATTAGTGTTTGGGGCTTAGTTAAACCTTAGCACTGTATATCGTCCATAAATGGATGGAAAGACTAAAAGAGTAAATCGGGCTATAGAATATATGCCTATAATGTATGTTATGGATAATTAAACTCGGTGGAAAAGGTACTTACAATTGGTAGATTTTTCCTATAATAACAATAACCACAATTCAATCAGGATGCTCCTTATCAAGCTCTATGTGGGAGGCCATCCAAGACATCATTGAGTCGACGAAAGGATGGAAGACACAGTAATAGTCATGATAGGATTGTTTCAAAAAAAAAAAGGAGGAATAGGTAAGATAGATTTAAAAAAGTTAAAGGAAGCACAAGATAGGAAAAGGATTTATGTTGATTCACATAGTATTGATCGAATTTTTAAATTGGGGGATCAAGTTTTATTTTTATATTTTAGTTATTCCTAACACTATTCAGTTTGAGAAAGGTATGAAGTTACCACCTCGATTTATAGGACCTTTTAGAATCAAAGAGAAAATTGGACTAGTGTCCTATTGTCTTGTACTACCACCCCACTTGCATAAATCTCATGATGTTTCTTTCTTTGTATCTATCCTATAACATTATGTTTCTGATGAATCCTACAAACTTGACTAGAGGGAATTATAGGTCTCAGACGTGGGAACCATAATGATCAAACCAATATGCATATTATACCATAGTGTTTGATATCTGAAGCATCACTTGGTGGACCAAGTTAAGATATAATGGGACAAGTATAACCAAAGATCTGCTACCTGGGAGGATGCAATGACTATAGGTCGCAATTACCCCTCACTTTTGACCATTTATGATGTCCATTTTGAATTAGATAACTACCTATGCTAAGGCACTATTTTGCAGTTCCATGTTATTTAATTATGAACACTATGTAATATTGATGCATTTAGTTGGACAGGTGAAACTAATATAAATCATTAGATGGATTAGGTATTGATGATGGAAATTTTTTATGTATGACCTAATGTATGACTTACTTGGTTATGATTTATTTAGTGCATAACTTATCAAAGTTATTGTTGTTTCATGTATGGCTTAACTGGATATGATTTATCTAATGAATGACTTAGTGAAATTACAATTTATCTAATGTAAGATTTATTTCCAGTGTGAACTACAAAATTGACACATGGATAATAGACTTAATAACATGATGTTTAAGATAACTTATCTATATATATTTCGTTGTCATATATATGCATGAATGAGAACTAACCCACGGATTGGAAAGAACTATATGATAACCAAGATCTACTCTTCCATTGGGGAAGGTCAAAACATCTAAAGGTATGATGTACATTGTTCTATTACATTTTGTATATACTTGGTATGAAATCTTATGACATAGGTAAAATGTAAATTGTAGGTGAAAAGACTACTTGAATGGATTATTCGATGACAAGTATCCAACGAGCATTGTAGTGTGGTCCATATTAGGGTGTTGACCCTACTGTAAGGAGTGGTGGAGGCATTTCCCAACGTGTAATCTCCAAACTTGGAATCGTGGGAGGGTAGTGATGGACACACTCCCCTAGACGTGTGATGATGATTTCCAGTTGGTGTTGACCCTAGTTGTAAGGATGGGTGGAGGTATTTCCCACCATATAACTTCCAAACCTAGAATCGTTGGAGGGCAGTGATGGACACGCTCCCGTAGACGTGTGATGACAATTGCTAGTTGCCTATTGGGGAAATTAGGTCGATAAAGTTGACACTTCCTCCATATTGGTTTTATCAGTGGTTAGATTGGTATAACCGATGCCACAGTATATAACAACAGAGGATGGATAGGGTGGGAATGAAATTAGGTTTGAAAGGATAGGAGGATATAGATTAGTTGGAGACTCTTGATGAGAAGTGGTATCACTGCTTGACTTATTAAATTTTACTACTATAACTCTCTCTCTATTTTGTTATGCCTTGGAACTCGTATCTTTTCACTCTAACTCTAGGATGAAGTTTTCTGAAGGAGGGGTGTATGTAATGGCCCACTTAATATTATCATGCAAATTTTATTAGTGTTTAAATTACCTAAAAATATTGACTTATAATTATCAAAAAATACTGGTAAATGCCTACATTTGGGAAACTGTAATTTATTATTGTTATTATTCAATTCCCAACTTGTCTTCTCAAATTTAATCTTGGATAGGATATGGTCTCCTTCCATTATTCCAATTTAAATACCCACATCCCCAAAATGTCCTCTCAAATATACTTGGGAGAAGATATGGTCTTCCCCAATTAATCTCCAAATTTAATATCCATATCTTATCCCCAAAATGTCCTCACAAATTTACTTCGGAGAAGATATGGTCTTCCCCAATCAATTTCCAAATTAAATATCCATATTTTACCCCCAAAATGTCCTCTCAAATTTACTTGGGAGAAGATGTGGTCTTCCAGAATTAATTTCCAAATTAAATATCCATATCTTATCCCCAAATGTCCTCTCAAATTTACTTGGGAGAAGATATGGTAAGAAAAGTCAAATGAAAGGATTAGGGGTAGTCATGACAATAATGATAGGTGGTTGAGGTGGATGGGAGGAAGAGGCATAAAAGGGGAAGGATGGTGAGAGGAGAGGGGGATCCTTGTTCTTGGCTTTGGTTTTGGTTTTGGTTGTGGTTTTGGGGGATTTTGTTTTGGGAGGAAGGTGGAGGAAAGAGAAGGGAGAGAAAGAGAGTGTTTGTTTAACTTGGACACACTACATCTAGTTGGACTTGGGCTCGGAGAGCTAGGGAACCTGTGGAGTTTCCCTGGGCTAGGAAATACTTACTAGTTGGATGAGAGGCAAATCTAGTCGGGTGGTCAAGTGGAGCATCCCGAGAGACTCAGGAGATTAGAAGCATCTCAAAATACTTATGTAAATGGTTGCAATGAAATTCTGACTTATTTAATTTGTGGTAAATAAATTTTAAGTGATATATTATCCTTAAATAAATGTTTAAATATAAATAAGTTATTTCCTGTGTTATTGTGTTTAAAATTAGAGAAATTTAGTTTTTAGTTAGAGGAACTTAGGAGGGAGCCTCACAGGACTTGGTGCAGTCTTGATGCCAAAGATATACATGGTATGATATGAGTCAAAGAAACTGAATGAACATGAGGAGAACTATGTGGCACATGATCTTGAGTTGACAATGATCATTCATACATTAAATATATGGAGCCTCTATATTCTTGGCAGGAGGTTTGTTTTGATGAGCGATCATAGTGGGCTGAGGTACTTGTTTGACCAAACTAATTGGAGTGCTAGGCAAGCGATATAGTTGGTCACCCTTAGTGAGTTTGAATTTGAGATTAGATACATTAAGGGAAAGGAGAACAGGGTTGTAGATACTCTCAATAGTAGAGTGCAGGTAAATCATGTCACAACTATGAGTTCTTATTCGACATATTTATAGGATTAGATCTTAAAGGTAGGATAGTAGGCTAAAAAGTACTGATAACTTAGGCACATGTTACAATAGGCTACAGGTGAATAGGATGTGGACTATCATCTCATAATAGATGAATTGTTCAGATTTCATGATACGATCTATGTGTTGGATGACATGAGCTCAAGAAGATTATCTTGAGGGAGTTTCATGTCAATCCATATTCAGGTCAGCCAGGTTATCAAAAGACATTGAAATTTGTGAAGAAGTTCTACTATTGGAAAAATATGAAGAATCAAGTGCTAGAGTTTGCTACTACATGGATGTATTGTCAATAGGTAAAAGAAGAGTGTAAGCACCTATTTGGTTTGTTACAATCTATTATGATTCCAGAGTGGAAATGGGAGGTAATTTCCATGGATTTCATTACATGTTTTCCAAGGACATTAAAGCAGAATGATTCCATCATGGTTGTGGTTGATAGCTTGAGAAAGTTAGCTCTCTTCATTCCAATGAAGACTACTTATTCACCGAGTGA
The DNA here is from genome assembly GCA_000404065.3 of Pinus taeda. Lineage (NCBI taxonomy): Eukaryota > Viridiplantae > Streptophyta > Pinopsida > Pinales > Pinaceae > Pinus > Pinus taeda. Next base: position 126,009 of record APFE031693467.1, read on the forward strand.
GGTAGAAGAAGTGTTCATCAGGGAGATAGTGAGGTTGCATGGTTTTTTGAAGAATATTTGTTAGATAGAGATGCTAAGTTCACTTCCAGGTTTGGGAAGGATTTATTTGTACACTTGGGTACAAAGTTGGCCTTTAGCACAACTTGTCATCACCAGATAGATGGATAGATAGAGAGGGTCAACATGATCCTCATGGATATGTGGATGACGTGTGTCATGGATGAGCAGTAGAAGTTGGAGGAGTGTCTTCCATTGGTTGAGTTTTCTTTAGAAAATGGGTATCAGGATTCATTGAGGATGATTCTATTTGAGGTACTCTATGGGCGGAGTTGTATTACTATCATCAGATGGAGTGGTCGAGTGAACCAGGTAATTATAGGATCAGACATGTTGGAAGAGATGGAATAGGAAATGTATATTATAAAGATGAATCTAAAGGAAACACAAGATACACAAAAGAGTTATGCATACCAATATAGGGAATTAAAGAAGTTTCAGGTTGGGGATCATGTCTATTTGCACACCAAGCCCATGAAGAGCTCCTTGAGGACTAGATCATGTGCCAAGTTGGCACCTATATATTACAGGCCTTTAGAGATCCTTTGGAGGATTGGATCAATGGCCTATAGAGCTACACTGCCTCTAAACGTGAAAGTACATGATGTTTTCCATGTATCATTTCTTAAGATATATGTAAAAGATGTTGATCATGTTAATTATTAGTCTGAATTATAGGTAGAGCCATAAGAATAATTCCAGTTTGAACATCTGTGTATATTGTAGCGGAAGAAACTCACGCTTTGGATCTAAGAAATCGAGCAAGTTAAAGTGTAGTGGAAGCACTTTGGGCCCAATGAATATTCATGGGAGATGGATGATGAAATGTGGGCTATGTATCCTTCATTATTTGCTAGAGGAGAGAAATGAGTTTTTGGCATATGTACATATTTATGTATGTTTGTTGTTGTAAATACCACAGTTAGTTGTGTTATAAAGCTCGAATAATCGGTATGGTCGTCATGTTATCATGTTTTCCATGATGGTTTTTCTTTTGAGAAGATTGTTCATGCTAAATACTGAAATGGGTTAGGTTATAGAGCTCTATGGGTAGTAAGTTTTGGGCTTTTAGCAATTTTGGTGGTGGTAGGTGCCATTGAACATCGAGAATGGTGTTCCCCTAAGAGGGAGGCGTTTCTAAAACCCGCAAGTTAAAATTTCATGTAATAAAGTTAATAAAGTAAAAGTACAACCAAGGTTATAGGACATGTGTTCCAAGCTGAATGTTGTGAAAAGTATCCAAGTGGGCATCACTTGTTGTTTATTATGGCTAAGGGGAAATTGGCAAAGGCATTGGAAAGGGCTTTGAATTATTAGCATTTTATTTAAGAAAATAAAGGGAATTAGGATATGAGGGAGGTGAAAGGTCACAGGTTCCATGGGAGGAGGAAATTGAAGGAAAATAGAGGAAAAATGAAGAAATTAGAGGCATCAATAATAAAAAAGGCTTATAAGGATCAGTTCACAACTTTTGTTGGTTACACTTTTTATAGTTTAGTTTTGGGAATTAGTTTCAGAGAGGAGAAGAACACTAAGAGGAGAAAATAAGAAAGCAAGCAATGGTAGGTGAAGGAAATCAAGGATCAAGAAAGGAAAGGTTGGATCAAGTAGCTTCTACAAAAATACTTGCAGTAACATGTTGCATGGATGATTTGCTAGCTAGTTTTGACATGCATGGTATTTGCATCTATGTATTTGATTAATTTGTTGTCATTGGCATGGTTTTTTCCTATTTTGACAGTTGTTTCATCCTTGCCTTGCCATTTCCAGATAGCCATGGTGTGCTGGGATTAATTCTTGGTTGAGATTTGGATTACCTGAAGGTTTTAGATTTGGGTGAGGTGGTCTTAGGAAAATACCAAGGGTTGGGGGTGCAGATGAATTTCTCCAAGAAGCCCTCAATTGGTTGGTGGAGATAGGAAACTTACTCAAAGGACAGTAAAGGAATTTTGACGCATCTGTGCCCGATTTGGTTTTGGGATGTCACGACTGCTTTAGGTGAGATCACAGTAGTGTGAGGGTGGAGGTGGTTTAACTCTATATTCCCTTGGTTGTTTATGCATTATTTTATCCCATGAGATCTCACATTCATGCTTTTAATATGGGATGGAGGTGATTAGCTGAAAGAAATATTTAGTTCAACCCAATCAATGCTCTGGTGCTTTGTGGAAGTTTGTGTCTTGATTAGATTTTATGTGTGTTGATAAGATCTAAGTTCCTCTTGTGTTTCATGAGAAAATGTACTGTTATTATGTGGCTTTGATGGATGTTCTATAATTATTATTTATCTAGTTGTATGGTGGTCATAAGCATGGTTTTATGATAGATCCAAGTTATGGATCTTATCATGTTTAATTGATAAACGAATGGTTAATTATTACATGACCTAATATATGTTATTGAAGCTATTATGAGATGGAATTAGTCCTTCTTGGTAAACCTCAGATAAGTTTTATATCCCTATGTTCAGATATGCATTCATGACCTGTATATCTCATGTTTTTAATGTGTTTAATAGAGTGACTACCATGGTTAGACTAGGTCAGGTCAAGTCCTTGATTAAGTTTTGTGTTAGAGGCCTCGTCTTTATGTTATTTATCATTTGTTGGAGTTTGATTAAGTTCTGGGGAGAGGTCTAGATCCTAGCACTGAAAAAGTGGGTTAGATATTGTGTTCATTGGCACAGAATTGCCTGAAGGAGACTGCAATCAATAGGAAGAAGGCCCATGAGAGAGATTGGAGGTTTCTAGTCACATTGGCGACCTTTTAATGGGAGAGAATTGGGGTCTAGTTCAATGAAAAATGAATTTAACTCAAGGGTTGGACACCTAGAGTTGTTTTTTAGCTCCTGGGGTTCCTGTAGCACTTGAGGGTAGTCAGCAAAGTCTTGGTTTGTTGACTCCATTTCCTTAAGGTTAACTAGGAGGTTGAGTAATGTCATAGTAGCCCTGAACTCATGTTTACCTCAGGAAAGGCGGTGAAAATGGGTAGATATCGGGGGAGACATGCTACACTTTTTTGTTTGAAGGTTAGTTCTTGACTAGAGTTATCTCTGTGCACTGAGGAATTTTGAGGGTCAATTACAAACAATATTACTTATTTTTACTTTGGTCCTTACAAGCACAATTTTTTTTTCACCCATTATAGTTTCTCAAAGCCATATTCAACTTCAATGCTTTCGACCAGCTATATAAAATTTATTTGTAGTTAGGGTATATACAGAAAGGGCCTTATCTAATTGAGGATTCAAATTTTCATTACATAACAATATTGAGGATTTACATTAGAATTTTTAAGTAAAAATATTGGGTGCCACAGACATATCCTTGTAATATTTATTTTTAATTAAGGATTCTTCCATTTTTTGTTAACTGAACTCTTTCACACTATATGATTTGAGTTGCATTCAAAACTTGCATGGCCAGAGATGTAATTTTTCTTCTTTATTTAAATAAAGACAAATTGTATATTTATTCTATTATGTGTTACCATGCATTTAATGTAAATGAAGTCATGATTTCTTGGTCTTGATATTTTTATTCCCTTCTTGTGTCCATACATGAGTACAAGTACAAGGACATTCTTTGCATATACTAAAACATGAACTACAAATTATGTATTTTTATGAACATATATCTATATGATCTATGTGTTTAAGCACAAAATAGGCGATAATCCCTGTGGAATATTATCATTGGTTTCCACCTAAAGTATTTATTTAGGCCGTATTATTATCTTGCCTAAAATTTCTTGTCTTTTGGCTAGTTGATATCGTTTTCATTGCTCTTTCTTGGCCTATAACATGCGAAGTTGGGCATAAAGATTTTACTTCCATTCAATTTACTATCTTGTAATGTCTCTCTTTTTCTATATTCTACAAAAGACTCCATTTTTTATACAAATGAAATGTTACTTTTTAAGACATATAGTTTGCATATTAGTTCTTCGGTAGGGTTTCCTATACCGAAATTTTCCAACTAGAAGAATTCTTAGTCTTTACTTGGAAAAGCCTATAGTTTTGATCTAGGTGGATGATAATTACTGATCTAGGTGGATGATAATTACTACAATTAATAATTAGTTTTCTACTGATGTTTGTAAATGCATGGATTATATTTGTAAAATGAATGAAAAAAATAAAATAAATCATAATAGTGAATTAAGAATCTAATCGCACGATGATTTAATTTTTTCCATCATATTCACCGATGGTATTCATCCATGAATATTTTAAACCATAGTATTTATCCGTGATGTTTGAATCACATGATGATTTAATTATTTTTCCATTGTAATTTGTGATCTTCACCCATGGATTTTGTAAACCATGGTATTTACCCATGGTTTTTTTTTAAGTGTAAAAGGGGATAAATGTTGGTGGAAAGCCTCTTGTAAAAAGTATAAATACAAAATTCACTAGGAGGAAAGAATGCTTTTTCTCATAATGCATTCTCTTAGTATATTATCAATTCAATTTGTTTTTTATAATTTTTTTCAACAATATTTCTCTTATACATTATACCCTATTCTCAATTATTTTTATAACGTTTTTTTATGAAATAGTTCTTTCATACATTGTGGTATTTTCCTTTATCACTCATGATGTTGCATTTCTTACACAACTTGGATCAAAGTGACATTAATGCATTAGATTTCATGAGAAATTTATAGTTAAGTGTGTTTTGGCCAGAGTAGTACTGCGATGGATGACTTGTTTGTTCTTTTGTCACTCTCTAAGTCTCATTCCTCCAATGATCCAGATGAATGGTATAAAAGTGGTCTACCCTTGTTTATTTTATTTGCAAATGTCCCCAATGAGGTTAGGGTACAAGGAGCTAAGGATCGAACTATTACAACCTTTGCAAGATCATCCTCATCTACCCTGACAACCTCACATGGTGGAAAAAAAGAAAAAATGATAGAGAAGTAGATCTTGTCAAACAATTACTTGAGAAATAATTTACATGACAAAGGAGTGATATGATGGAAAATTTCACTGAGATCCTCTCATGACTCCCAAAAATTGTAAAAAAACATTCAATAAGTATATATTTCAAACGCTTAACAACCTTCGAGGTACAAGCTAAATTTTTATATCCCCTTATTTGAAGGAAAAACATACACAAAATCCTTAGAAAATTTGTTGAATCTGCTAGAGGGCTATTATGCAGTCCTTAATTTTTGCGAAGATGAGAAAATCACCTTTGTATCCTAAAGGATCTTCCCCATGTCAAATATTGGTGGAAGGGTTACTAGGACAGAATCAATGAAGATGAGTCTAGGGTATACAAGGGAGGTCCCACCTAGGCCATTTTTGTAGATTCCCTGAAGGAGGAATTGTAACCTCTAAGATCCTATGAATACTAATACATGAGGTGGACCAGACTACGATAGGAAAGGGACCAAGTAGTACGAGAGTTTACAAATCTCTTTCATACATTGTGCACCAATTTCGATATCAAAGGATACACACGATATTTGGTGGTTAAGTATCATGGTTGTCTTCACAAATACATCAAGTCAAAATTGGAGTTCCTAGAGATCTCCTCACTTGGTGCAACATATCAATATGCTACCAAAATAGAGAACAAATTTAAATAAAAGAAGCAAGACTTTGGATATGAAAATCCTTCGTAGTGGAAGAACAACAAGGGACAGAGCAAGGGTGGACCTTCCCATGAAAACCCAACTAAGCCAAAAAAAAAGAATGGTTATGGATGGTCAAGTGGAGACACTAGATGGTGGTGTAGACTCCATAAAATTCCCTCACAAAACACTAACAAATGCCACTTGAAGCACTCATTCGTAGTAGAGCTTGTGGAGAAACAAACAGACTCTAGATTAGATTCTTATTTAGAATATGATAAAAGGAAGTTTATTATTGACCAAGAACATAATGTTACCATTGTAGATGCAAATATCCAACCAAAATAATTAGAGGATATTGAGGATGGGGAGCATCTCTTCTATTCACAAATATGGGTGATGGGGACCCTGCTACATTTCATTGTCAATAGTGTTAACCACAAGAACCTAATATCAACTGAGGTCATCAATAGATTGAATCTACCAGTAATTTTGCACCCCGAACCATATATTATTTGTTGGTTGAGCCATGGAAAAGACATATGTGTCAATTAGTATTGTCACTTGTCCTCTAGCATCAAGCCCTTCACAAATGAGGTATTGTGTGATATTTCACCACTCAAAGCTTATGATGTTCTATTAGGAAAACCTTATATGTGGAGATTTAATGTTTTTTATGAGTCTTGACCATATAATGTTGTGGTTACTATGGCGTATCAATTTTATAGGACACCAGAGGTAATTCCAACTACTACAAAACCATTGATATCAGTGAAATAGGGGAAAGCATTCTCTCATACTTCCAAGTTTTTCCTTTATAGAATTTAGTCAAAAGGTGAACAACTAGTCATTGTAACCATAACAAATTCAGTACAAGATCCCTGTAGAAGACACAAGCAAGTGGACAAGCTAGTAAAATGGTCAAGGGATATATTCACCTCACCTTGCAACCCTACTCTTCAAAGTCACACATATACTTACATTGGATGAAAACCATTCATATGTTCAGTGTCGGTATAATGGATATATTTACAACTCTATTAATTCTTTCCAATCATGTTTAGGGTTACAACCAACAATCCCCATGGATGTCACCTTTCATACTAGATCTTCACCATCAAAGTACTCCCATCGAGTAGCCAAATATGTTGAATGATTTGAACACTTCCAACAACAAGTTCATGATTCACTACCAAGAACCAAAACCAAGAAAAATAACAACATCATGCTATCAAAAAACCTTGGGGGAGCGGGGGTGAGGGGGGAGGGTGGGGAACAATATTTTTAATTCACTTTAAATTCCAATTTAACATTTAAAATTTTGTATGCTAGTATTATTCAAACAACTCGCATGTGTTCATTCCTTCAGTGAATTAAAACCACTTCTGTTCAGATTACTTATTTTTCATAATTTCAATCAGATGTTTAATTTTAGTCATTGCATCAATATTTCATTTTCCATTAACTAAGTAGTAACCATGAGAAGTAAAAAAAATATAAGATAATGAATACATCAAAACATAAGGATAGTTGGATTTTATGTGGAAAACTAATGTGGGAGAAAACTATTGTTGATGTCGTCTCTATCTTCTTATCCTATTATAAAGAAAAATCAATACACCATAGCCTTGTACTCACATAGACTCTTTCCAGCATGCAGGAAACCACCTATAGGAGGCTACAACCTCCACTCATTCTCCAACACCCATTGAAAGGGAGATATAACCCCCTAATCTCATTTACTATCTCTTACCGAAAGTGAGATCCTACCCCTTCACTGATGGTTACAACCCTCAGTACCTTGTGGAACATATTTCATAATTTTCATAGTAGAACCAGCTATCAATCCACCATCACCAAACATGGAATCCACCTTTCAAAAAATTTCACACTTCACCCACACCAACAATAAGCGCAACCAATATAGCAAACTCAATAGCGAAATTTGAATATAATCACTAAATCGCCAATAAATTAAATCACTAGAGAAATTAAATTATTGAATACTAGACCATTCCCAACTTACAAATCAACAAATAACTAATCCAGTCAACAATAATCAACCAATAAGGATAATACTCAATCGTTCACTAATTAATCACATAATTAGATACAAGACAGACACCACAGTAACAATGTGCAGTCATTATAAAATCTGATGAAACTGAATTTAGAATATATACATGATTGTTCTGAAGTAAACCTACATATATACGATCTTCCTCTGCATAAAACTTGCATACATATCATCAATCAAAATATTGAAACTCTATCAAACTGAATTACTAAATCACTATATCCACCACTGAATCAACAAAATACATATTCACAACAAAAAAGAATCAGATATATACCAATACTAAATCATCGAATACCCAGTGACCAATATACTGAATCACTGAAGAATTGGAAGCCAACTGAGTTACCGAATCATTATTGCAAGCCAAGCAAACAAAGCATTGAATACCAATTGATCAAACCAAATCACTGAAGACTGATACTACTATTCCAATCACTGAATACTGAATACTAGAACCAATCAATATGCTAAGTTGTTGGATATCATTATACTGATAAGATCAATACATACAAAGCCATACAAAAATTAGTCAAGCCAATATACCAATCACTATGTACTATAATAGAAATGCACCATTGAACAACCAAGTCAATCAATATATCAAGCCACTGAATAAAAAAATTTCCTCATCCACTTCATAAACAAGTTTGTTGTTAGATCCCACACCAAACTACCAAATCTACCGAGCCAAATCATCATAAGAAGAATGGATAGGTAGCAACATATCTTCTGTAACAAATTCATATCTCTGTTAATCCTATATCCAATATCTCACTGTTATCATCACATGCCAAGTCACTCTCTAAAAATTCACAATCTGTCAAGCTAATGAACATAAATTTTCTTCATGCCAATATCAAATTTAAATCAAGCATCAAATTCATCCTATTGTGAGACAAGAAAAAGTAGTAGCATACCACTTATCATAACCATAAGGATCAACCATCACAACTAGATCAGTCACCGTTAAACCCTTTTTTCCTTTAATCACTTTAGAAAAATCTCAATCATGTGGAAACTCTGCAAGGAAATAATGAAAATATGCAACAACATGTATCTCTTTGTCCAAACAAAAAGTCTTAAATGATGCCAAGCCAAGGCTCTTAACATTGTAAGAAAAATTTGTCAAACCCTAATACTGCAATCTACCAATCAACATTAGAGTTTTCATTATTAAACATTCATCACATTTGTCATAGCTAAATACGAATCATATCTAATACACTAATTTCTTCCATGTAAGTTAAGAAAAAGAGGTCAGTATGGTATCCCTGCATACACACATACTCTACATATTGTCATAGACCTCTACATGTGTACTGGACTTTTATTTCTACTATGTATATTTCTTTGCCTTCAAGGTATTAACCCATATAATGTCATCAACCAAATAACAAGGTCTTCTTTGCAACATAAACAAATGAAAAGAAAATTCCAACCTCTGCAAACATTTAGTAGCTTGGATTATTTCATAACTATGCATATAAATCACTGTAAACACTAATCATTATTAACTAAGTTTGTTTAAACAATAGCGATTACAATCAATAAGATTAAAGGAATATCTAAAAAAATGCAATGAAAATAACTTAGATACATATGTCTTGTAGATATGCCTCTTAGGCCCTTTGTTACTCCTACAAATCACATGTTATATGAGTCATTCAATCTTCTTTCATATATGAGATATGATCTACCACTGGTCCACACCTGTAAAAGACCCTCATAGAGACTTCAGTGATTACACATTCATGTCTTCTAATATTTTCTCCTTATATAGGAATTCAATCTCCTAATTACCATGTGCCATTATCAAGGAATTTTCAATAACATAGGCAAAACCAACAAAGGAAGTGTTGACTCCATTATTCTAGCCCACATGCACATAACAAAAATTTTACTTTTAGGATGTATACATGACGTTGCTAAAGGAAAGTAGCATACATTTTTAAAAATCCATAGTATTCAATCTATTTCAAATCAAACCTATTTCTAAGATGCCAAATCTCTTCCACATCTTCTGTAACACCTATACAAACATTCATATCATTTGTAATGGCTCAACAAACCTTTGCAGTTGTCATCAATCCATAGACTAACTGGACTTAATGAGAGTGTTATATCAAGGACAAAACATTTGAAATCCGGGTTGACATCATACTATATCTAGGTTGACATCAAGTTCATAGCATGTAGCTTTCCATCAAGGACAACATATTAGCCACAATGCCAACAATCTCCCCCTTTGGACTTGATGGAAACCTACTATAAACACCATGTCTTCTCTTCCCCATGAAATCAAGTGTAAAGGGGAGAACCATGCTAATAGAAGTACTCCATTTGTAGAGCTCAAAACTGTAAATCGTATCTGCTAATATGAACTGTGAAATATACATACTGACCCTACTCTATCTGAGCATATGGTGGACCTTTTAGAAGCATGCAATATAAGTACAAGGCCTTATGACTCAAATACATTTCTATCCATAAGTACATATGACCTATCTCATAAAGAGTGACTCTATGGATCCAAATTTTACATCAAACACCCAAAACAATGGGATATATGGCATGACTTTATCAAAATCGCCCATACATGATTGAATTTTGAAATGAGTACAACATGGGTCTTTTCATTACTAATACACCAACAAAATAAAACAATATTAATTCATGAATTTTACAAATGTACACAATTTCTCTTCTCAATGCAAGCCATATACAATGATATGACATCCATGACCAACCATGCTTTCTCTGTGTAAAATATCATCGATAAACAAGGATCTCATCAATGAAATATTTGGAAAAACCAAAATAATCATAAACAACCACCATACTTAACATAGGAATCTGTAACATAATCATCTGACAATGGTAGCATACATGATAAAATGATAGTAGCATGAACATTTAGATCATCAAGAAGCAATATATCATCAGGAAGATAAGGTAGTGTAGCATTAGTCTCTTCAATATAAACATGAGGCCAAATATGCAATGTATCCAAGAAAACTAAGACATTGTAGAAGAAACATAAGATTGTGTAATAAGGCTTTGTGAGAAACTCTTCTTCTTGACTTTACATCATCAAGGTCAGCATATATTCTTCAGATATAGGAAGAACCGTAATCCTCAAGTAGAAAAACATATCAATACCTTGGAGCACAATACCATAGGAAACATATACATCAACATGCTCTCTTGATGTATCAACAACACATGTGAAAACAAGGAGAACCTCCAACATCACAAGCCATCAACCAACATCAACAGTGACTATAGCATACATATCTTCCTTATCAAGTATATCAAGTTTTAATAGCAACAAGAATCAGATACCATCAAGAACTTTACCAAGTACAACTCAAAAAAATGTATGCATCATTGATAAACCATGACATAGTGACAACAACATATATTTTCCAGTAGTTAGACTGATGAAAACAACAATAATGATGAATTCATCATAGGAAGAACAATGCAGTAAGGAGTGCTTAAAAGTCCATAATGTTATCAATGAATCATTATAACCATAGAAGATGCTCCCCCTAAACCTATGCCAACTTTCCATCATCAATTTTGATCACATTATATCCTTCTTACCAATAAGAAATGCACCAAACATCCATGTCAACAACAAACATAATATAGGATTTTTCATCAACTCATAGACTCATCATGAACCAACACCATTCCTAAGCAACATATGGGCATCATTAACAAAATTCAACAAATCAATATGAGGTCGAGAATGCAAATAATGAAATGATGGAATCATATGAGAAGTTGTCCCTAAATTTGTGCCACTTCTTAATCACCATAAAGTAGCATACACAACTATATAAGCTAGATAATGCATGCATACATGACTATCCTTCATGAGAAACTCATACAAAATGTAAAATGACGATTTTTCATATCCATAACTCCCCCTAAACATGTCATATCCATTCCTGACCACATTTACTTCATTAGATGTAACACTAGTAATATAAATGTCACCAAAATAATAATATAGTGACATATGGAATTTTTTATGAAACCAGCTCAAGAAAAGATAGAAAATATAGATCAACGCCTTAGAATTCAGCCTCTTCGAGGGGGAAACCTCCTTTACATTACATAAATGAGCAATTCTTGGATGATACAAATGA